>JAWCTZ010000437.1:0-41586 GCA_036850595.1 Rhyacichthys aspro | reverse complement strand
TCTTAGTCTTGGACCTTGGTCTTAGTTCTCAAAGTCTTAGTCTTGGAGCTTGGTCTCAGTTCTCAGTCTCAGTCTTCTTGGTCTTGTCTAAGTCTAAATACTATTATTGGATTGTGTCTTACAGCAAAGTCTTTTTTGGTAATGTCTTTTTTTTTCTGTTCTTGAATGGTGTCAAAAGAGTCTTGATATTTTCTTTTTTTTTTCCTTGATCTTAGTGAAACATTTCTTGTAAATAAATGGGTAACAGATTTTTCTATGTGTAGACTAAAAACCTGCACCCCTGAGACAAGCACTGCTTTCTTACTACAAACAAGTCTATTTATTTCCTGGGCTAACTCTCAATTAAATGTAGTATATATATTCCCTCTTCACATGAAAGCACAGAGATGATGCAACACTGAGTGCGTATTTTCACTGAAGGCATGTGAAACTGTAGCTATAGGACTGTTTCATTCTGTGCCTACGAGATGCCATTGTTTTTGCTGTAGGTGGACATGCATCACTGACGTTGACACGAGCACAATTATCATTAAATAATGACATCCATCAGTGTTTCTTTTCTTTAAAAAGCCTTTGTTTTAAGGTTTATTTTGGTGGTTTCATTTGAAAGAGGACAGAGCAAAAGTGACTTTAAAAACCAGCCCATTCTACAAAAAAAGTGTAGTTACAACATTTTGACGGCTTGATATGTGGAATAATATTTGGCCTAAATCACTGAAGAGAAGTAATACAATCCCTAAAAACTGTGTATAAACAACTTCTACTGTGGTCATTTGCCGACAATAATAAATAAATATATTGTGATTAATGTAAAAGAGTTTTTTCGAGTACATATATTTTGATTACCATTATCTGACTACACATTTTTGAAAGTTCAGAGAGCAGAATACATTTTCATTGGACAGAAGACCATTAGCCAAATTAAAGCAACAAAGGATAAAGATACAAGTTTGAACTTAAGATTTAGGGAGCTTTTGCACCGCTTGTTTGGTTCGAACCAAATCTTCAGGTGTGAAAGCACCAGTGGACAGTGTTTGGGACCAAAAACTGCAATTTGATTGGCAAAAGAGATGGTCTCTGTCTGGACTGAAACAAAATGAATGAAGCTGATTAAACACACCAAGAACAGCAAACGAAGGAGGGTTTAAAAACACATAAAACCCATAGATTACTTTGTTTTACATTTTGTATGGCTCTTTTTCTTGGTACACTACTTCAGAAAATAGTCACAATATGCTTGGATCTGTTTTGTCGACCAGTCAGAAGAATACTGAGCCCTATCTTCTCTCATCAGCTCTCATCTACCATCATCTGTGAAATATCTAAAACTGTATGAGCTGAGTCACACTAAGAGATGATCCTTTATTAAAGAGTGAATTGATTTTAATTGTTCTGTTATGACTGGGATTGAGATGAATAGAAAGAGTAAGATGTAAAAGATGATGGGCTTAATGAGTTTGTTTAAAAGCCTGGTGCATTCATTGGGCTTTAGTGGTCATCATGTCTTAAAAAATATGAAACGCAGCCATCAACTCATTAACGCTGTCCTCTTGAAGCAACACATTGATATAAAAGATGGCTAATGAACAAAAGTGAAAAGGCTTCTTCTGAAGAAAATATATGTGATTCTAAAGCCTGGGCCTGGTGATCTGTTACTCACAAATAGTGAGCCTACATGTACTTATTTCAGTGACCTTTAAGGTATGAGGTTGAACATTGAAACGTAAGTATGGGCTCTGTATTTGGCAGCAGGTCACCATTGTCCTTTGTGCAATGTGTTAGAAGAACATAATGATTCTGTGATTTTCTGAGGAAAATTAATTGCCAGGTTTCATTTAATCATGTTATTGTTGTGAACAGTCCCTGCTTTTGCATAGACCCTTGTTCCCTACGTCCCACCCCTCAGTGTCGGCCTCTGTATTGTTGAGTCACCTGTCTGTATTCATTAAAGTGTCCCCTACCCATGATCAAACACATGGTCAGGGATCAGGGTGCATTTTTGCTTTGTCTTTTTGTTTGGTTTTCTTGACATTCACACACCTGCACCAGCTTACACCACTGATATACTCGTTACAGCAAAACAACACAACATTTCTTTTCTTCAGCAATGATTCTAAAGATAAATAAATACAACAAATAAATAATATTTACTTAATGAACTATTTATAAATTCTCTCTAAGTAGACTAAGTGAGTAATTAAGTGATTTTAGAGTTGTACCCTGGTGATGATACACTGGAGGAAAAAGAAAAACAGAATGAAGTTGTTTCGACATCTTTGGATCACTGGTTTAAACTCGTTGCTGTTGTATGTGCGACTTTTTGAGTCACTCTTTTCTTTTATGACTCACAATCAACAGCATTTTATACTAACCATGGTTTATCATTTCACTGTCTGGCCTGGTCTTCATTGAATCACTCATAATTCACACACCAGCGAAGAATACGATGAGCTGATTTGTAAAACGCAGTGATTGTCCAAAAGGCACAACAGAGCTCCCAGCTTGAGGCTTTGGAAACAGTTCATTTGTGGCCTTCATTTTAGCCCTAAAGAGGACCATAGAAGACAGTAGTGTGCCATAAAAATAGCTCTTTTGAGCTGTAGGAGTCACTAACTGTCATATTTATTTGGTAATGGCCAATGTTAAGTCCAAGTTGGATGTGGAGAGGAGCACTCCTCATGGCACCAGTGAGCCACTATCACCGCCAGAGCTTTTCGAGGCTGAGCACCAACAACATGGCCTGTCTTTGGTGCTGAGGACAGTAGGGGAACGAGCGGCTGACAGCTAAACGGAAACAGGCATTGTGCTGCTGCCGCTGCTTCATCTGGAGACAATGACAGGAGAGAAAAGGCCACTTGAGACACTGACGCAGTCGATTGGTATCCTTGGTGACTCTTGGGGTTGAATGATGCGCTGGTTCTTTCTCTGTGACATGGAACAGGGAGGATATTTCTACCAAAGTCTAAACATAGAGCAGGACACACTCATCAGGATGTCCCACACCAGTGCCATGGCTTTGGGTGAACACTGATACCAGGCACCAATGAGATGCCATTTCTCAAGTTTATTTTAACCCAGAGTCTTAGTTCAGTCACTCTGACGACTCTGTGGATGTCCAGAAACAGGGAACGATGATGGGTCAAAACCAAGAGTCACGCCGAGTTGCACGAGCGAGTGGGCGGAGCATGTCTACACCTGGACACGTCCAGGACAGCCCCCAGGGGTAAATAAAAGAACTGGTCTATTCATTCATGAAGCCTCTCTTCACTCCAACCAAAAGCAACACACTGATCTACTGATATCTCTGTGCTCATAGCTTTTAATTCATGTAATAGAATGTTGATTTGATTTTTAACACGTCTCCCTGGTTTTGTTTGTCAGTTTTTAAACCAGTTGTGCACCAGGCTTGGAAAAATGAAAGCTTATTTTCCAGTTAAATCCAGTTAAAGGTTTTTTCCTTCAAAAACCCAAGTATTGTTATGAGCTTTTTCAAAAAGTGAATGTTTTTGCCACTGAGGCATTACATACACTGGTTCAAGGTTAAGACTGAGTTATGACACAGTGAAAAGTACATCACTGTTTATTGTTAAGTCAATTCATTTAATGTTTAAAGAAGTCAGTCATGTAGTGCTGTTTAAAAGTATAGTCTGTGAAGAGAGACAACCCAGCACTATTGTGCATGATGTTTCTTCTCAAGCTTGACCTTGTCTGTATAATAGACAAAATAGACATATTGCTATAATTCAAACTTTGAAAAGGTGACCAAATGAGTCATGCCTTAAAGTTTGTCATGGCAACAGGATACAGCAAGGACATAAATAAAATGGAGAGCTTTGTTGTGCTGTGATGCAGGCTGAAGAGCATATATTATACTGATTTACAGCAGGCTTCAGGACAAACATGTCTATGATAAAAAAGTATACTTTATCAGAAAATATCACAGGGACGTCTCTCTTTGTAAAAGCTGATCTCTGTCATACATCCACTGTCCAGGTAAAGTGTGGATACACTGAAAGGAAACTACACATCTGAATAGGTTTTGTCCTTCAGTGAACTTGTCTATACCTATAATAGAGCAGTAAGAGCCTTTGTGCACTGAAGACACATCTGTGGTGAAAAAACTCTGTCCCATAGGACTACAATATTTATCTTAAATATATACAGTAGAATATAACATACATATTTTCATTTAATTTTAATTAAGTTTTGTTGTAGCTTCAGATGATTTGTATTTTTATACACTTAAAGATGAGCAATACTCTGTGACTTTTATTGGGGCTGTAGTAAGTATAAATAATGGATTTAACTTTTAATCTGACGCAAACAGATCTATATTCGACATTAACAGTATTAGACTCAGCCAACCACCACTGAACCGCAGCAGTGAGTTCTTAAAAAATAAGTTAGAGTGGTTTTCATTAACTAAATACAGAAACTTTTAGCAGGTTTTCCAATAATGTGAGGCTGAAGCAAGAAAGTCCTGCTTCACACAAATGCTGAACTTGAAAGCTTTGGGTCCGTCTGAGGTTTTTCAACACTAATTTGAATTCTGAACCTTGCTCTGCTCTCCAGCACTGTTTTAAGGCCATTGTTGTTTATTTCCTCGCTGGTGGCCATAGTGTCTCAGGAGTCCACGAGTCTTTGTGGTTGGAAACTAAAGTCTGTCCACCGTAGGTGTTTATTATTTTTTGGAAGTTTTCTGATGGTTTTAGAAGAAGTGCAATGTCGAAGGCTTTCCCTGTGGTCAGTTCACTGTTTGCATGAACCTAAATGTCTGTGAGCTTACATGGGTTAAATGTCCCATCATGTCTTAAAGCCCCCTTTGTCCTTTAAATGTATCCTCACTGCTGAACTATAATGCTCTATAATATTATGGCTCTGATGTAAACCTCTGTAAATGGTCTGTATCTCAGTGTGCTGCTCTTTAAATTATTTTCATTCAGTGCAGTTTTGGCTGAGAGGAGCTACAAGCTTCAGGTTTTGATGGCTGCGCTCCTCTCGTGGCTGTGCACGGTGCCCTGTGGAGAAGAAGGTGCACGTCTGGATTGTGGAGTGTTGCCAGTGTCAGGACTTTTATATCTTGCAAGAAAAAGGCAAAATAGTATGAATCTTTCAGTTCACCTGTGGCTGTGAAATAATGCTATTGCTTTAGTAAGACTCTGCCAAGATTTATAAAAAGAATCAAATTATTTATTTAAAGTGACCATGTTTAAAAATGCATTTAATGGTTGCTCGAGGCTTGCCTTGGAGACGATTGAGACTTCCAGTAAACATTAATGGCAGGAGATTCTCAGAACTGACTCCAACAAGTGCTTTCTGAACAACTCAACAGTTTCTACTGAAAACCTTTCGCCAACCTCTTTACCACAAGATGATTTTATTTCTATGTTCAGCCTACAAGCCCTGCTAATTCTTTTACGTCAGAAAATGCTGTTTATTTAATTGAATTCTAACAAGCCAATAGATTTGTCATTATAGCATTAGCTAAATATAGAGGTGAGTCAAGCACTCTCAACCTGATTATGGATGTCAGGGATTTACAGGATGAAGGAGCAACACTCCAGACAGAAACAACTATATTTCAGACCCTTTTTGCATTTTGTTACACTGTTGTGAGACAATCATTAGTGTCATTGGCTTGATGGACCATTCTTTATTGTTTTTATGGATTATAAAAATTAATTATGAAGGCAAGCCTTGGCAATAGCCTCTAATTTTAAATGTCTTAATCTTCAACGCAGTAATTGAATAGCATTAGATTAGATTTACACTTTATTGGTATTACACAATCATGTAAAAAAGTATGAGGCGATGAAATGCATCTAGATTATACTGTTAGATGTATGCGCAGAGACAATATACCTGACCTAAGATGAATATTGGATTGAACATTGATTGTTGTTTTTGTTTTGTGCTAATAATTGGCCACTGAAGTTGAGGGATTTTGAAAGAGTGCTTGCTTTTGAAGTTATTGTAATATTATGAACAAACAGAGATGGGATCATCATTAAAAGTACTTAAAGAGAGACCTTTATGTTGATTTAGATTATTTTGTGTTTGATGCCCATGTACATAGTTAGCCTTATACTATTTTGAAGACAGTACAGAGTTGATCTGAGTACATGCACGGGGCAACAGTTTACACACACACTGCTGAAATTGTCCTTTTTGGTTCAGCCTGCCACAGCCAAAGAAACGCAGACCATACTTTGTGCATAACCAAATCACTAAGTGCAGTGGGTGACAGTTGAGCTCATAGTGTACTGTACTCTTCAGTTCAGCTTGCTTTGGCCAATAAAGACCCTATTTTCTGCCTTCAGCTGCCGTCTCGTATTTATCCGACACAGCAGGCTGCCGAGCATTTGGCTTGACATCTGAGGCACACTTTGTGAGCCATCAGTGAACTGCACAGCCCTCCTTTATGCATATGCATTTTCAGCAAGTTTGTAAAAATTCACAAGTGAGAAGATATCAGTGTGCCTTATCTTGTATCCAACAAGCTTTAGAAATGTTTCATCAAATTGTCATAGTTTATGTTGCAGTATACACCTCCATTTTGAATCTGTGCTCTGAAAAAACATCCAGGGACGAGGCATTAAGATGGTAACAAAAATGAAAGAAAATAAATGGCAGGTTGTAGGAAAGAGATTCTCAGAAAAAGCCGACCAAAAGCCTGACCTTTACTGCTGTATTTGATGAATGCAGTTGTAAATTGTAGAGTGATGAATATTTTACAGGCTCACTTTACCGCTGTGTATTTAGATGCTAAGACTCTGCACAGATCCACAGCAATTAGCTCGCTCATTATTCACATTAATGTTTAAATGAATTTACGAGTCTTTGTTTAATGCCTCATATTTTGTTAATGGTGAGAGCCAATGTCAAAGAGCAGTTTGAGTCTGCAGCTGAATATTTAATGTGACACAATGATCAGAGGCTGTTGAGGAGAAAATAAGAAGTACAGCCACGGCAAAGTTTAAAACCTTTTATTCTTCTTCACAGACCATCTTCAATTTCCTGCCTTAAATTATTAAAACAATGTGCAGATACAAAAACCAGAAGCGAGACTTGAGAAAATCGATAGTGGCAATCATCGTGGATATGGGGTGGCAGCTGTGGGAAAATAAACCTATAAACCTAAAGCTAAGGCTGAGAGTGGGCTCTTTATATGTGCCCTTTACCAAAACCAAGGGCCATCAAATTATACAAAAGCTTCAGCTCCAATCTGGCTCTTTAATTAGGGGCCACTCAGAAAATGCAAATCCACAGCAGTGTCCAAAAAGGCCAGTCAAGGGTGCACTGAGGTAAAATGAGACCAGTTTAATGATCCTGAAAGAATAAGACTATTATATAACCTGAACCTTTGGATTCTGGAATAAGCGCAAATGAATGGTTAATTAACAATAACACAGTTTTACCACAGGATATTTTGTATATTCAAATATAAATTACATTAACAGTATAATATATGAATAACTTAAATTTTAGTGCCTTTTATAACACCATATATGAATAAGTCTGGGTTTGTAAGAGTTGTGTGAAATAAATTACAAAGATAAAAACAAAAAGAGGAATGATCAGGTGAAGATACAAGAGCATAATTGCTTCTGGTGAGATCTGAGAGATTTAGAAGCAGAAAAGCTTTGTAATTTTCACCAAAAGATGACTCATCTGAAATAGCTATTATCATCTTTTGGACAAAATTTAATGTTGAAACAAAATAAAAGTTTAAAGAACGAATGTGTTTGATGTGTGACATTTTCAAAAGTATTTCGTTATGAAAATGTGAGACTACCAGCGTAGGATTCAAGCTGTTGGAGGTCACAGAGCTCCTTAATTCCACAGTTATTGAGCTACAAATGCCACTAAACCTAATATAATACATTTTCAACTCTTCTACTATCAGCAGACGTGTTTACTTCTACTCGTCCTTGCTGTTTAAATGGGACACATGCAGACAGTTGAGAGTGGAACACATTATATAAAATGTACTAAAAACTGTGGAAACATGTTTATAAAACACAATCAGGACAAAGGCAATAAAGTACAGAACCAAAGACAGATGTGGCACTTGACGAATTGAGGGAAACTGTGATCCTTTCATGGATCCTTTAACGGGCACCAAATAACTTTTAGCCCAAACAAATATATTGTCTGAATCATTTTGATGGTTCTTACACATGAGATCTGTAGAGTCATGTTGATCTCACTGACACAGACCCCTCAGCTGGACAGAAGGGGACCCTAGCAGTCATAATTGTACAAAACACACTAAAATGACCCTACTGTTACAGAAAACATGCCACTTGGATAGTCTCTACTTGCTGTCCGCAAATATGGCACCGCTCTCGTAACATCTGGTAAATGGAGAACAAATGTGTTTGATATGAAGACTGCTAGGAACCAACTTGTGTGACATTACGAAGGCATTTCCCTGTTATGATTATAATAAACCCCATTCATTTGCATTTAAACCTGTTGAGTAATGACAATGGTGGTGATGTCTGTTATATGTTATTGTTGGCTCCTGGACAGTTGAGGGATTATAATGTAACTCTTATGAGATCCAATCTGCCTCTCAAAGCAGGAATGATGCTATCCATTATTTCGATGCTGTTTGAATACAACCTATTGGCAGTTTACCCTGTTTACTTGGTTGGCTCTTCTCTCTTCTTTACCCACGATTTATTCTTTACATACATTTCATAGACTACATCCACATCAGTCATTTGTTATTGCTGCATAAACAGTGAGTAACAGAACCTTGAGTACAGACACAGCTCTGTTTATATCACTTTCATACCATAGCATCGCTTGCATTTCATCATCCGTATATACTGTATATATAACTGTGTGCAGAATATGATGAAATAAAGGTTGATACAACGCCTTCAAATCAAATGAGCATAAACCCCAAAATATGACAAAATGAGACCTGCAGGGCTGTGTTATTTTTAGACTTGAGTATTGACAGGCTCGACAGTTCAAAGTGACTGAGTAAAAGTGCAACTGAAATCATCTAAAAGAGCTGCAATCTGTGCTCTCCACTGCATTGGGTTTTACTGCTTTGATATGTCTTTTCTAGGTTTTTACAAACAGGTTCAGTCTGGACAGGGGTATAACTGTAGCGCACAGCCTGCAATAAAAGCCACCCTCCAGAGCTGCCGCGAAGACATGCCATTTAGTCGCCCCTGCAGCCAGTGCTGGGGCAGGACTCGGCCGCCTGTGGGAGAATTATATCGCTGCTCTTCAGCCTGACATTTGAAATGAAATCTAAATGGATTTAATGAAATTGCTCGGCCCAATTTAATAGAATAGAAACCAATATTTGTCAAAAACTCTGATGCTCGCAGAAATAGGAATAAGACGAGCAAACGTGACTTTGTGAAAAAAAAAAATAAAATGATTTGAAGTGGATTAGCCAGGGTGCTTTAGTCAGTTCTAATGCAAAAATATGGTGGTTTTTGATTTGGTTAAAACACTGCTTTTCTTTTTTAAAGCAACTGCTAAACCTTACAATCTGCAGTACATCCACCACTCTTCTTCTTTCTCTTTCTCTCCAATGACTGTAAAAAAGGTTCTTTAATGATTAAATATTATGTGCAGACACCAATGTCTCACTGGCATTGCTCCTATTAATAAAGACCAACATAATGAAGAACTTAAATTCAACGGCATGCTGTTCCTTCCGATTGGGGCTTTAGTGAAAAACATGACAAATATCCTTCACACTTCTGCAGAAATTCAAACACATGGCCTTTGTCTGTTGCTGTCATTTTCACTTATGTTGTTTGTTGGCAAAATACGACATTTAGTACCAAGTCATCAAGGTATCAAATTACTACTTAACGCTGCATAATCTTGCTCTGTGACCTACAATCAAAGAGATGTCATCATGAGTTTTTTTCAGCTCGATAAATACAAAGCTCTTTTCTGGTATTTTGGTCTTTGTATTGTTTCCACCTAACATATAACTTGAGTGATAGTCTGATCTGATCAAAAACAATGTTGATGTCATACGCACACATGTTCTATTCAACTTTTTATAATCCATAAATTAGCATATTAACTTCTTGGTATGTTTGCACCTTCCTATTGACTTCCATTCAGATTTTTTTTCCTAATTGGGAAGCATTGCATGTACCAGAAAGGCAGAGACTTAGGCTTTCTTTACATTCGACTTCATGAAATGTATCCTCAGATCCAATCTCTCAGGAAACATTTCAATTCAACTTTACAAATGCCCAATGGGAAATGAAATTGTCTGGCCTCTTCAAATAAATTAAAAAGCACATGAATTGATTCATACTCCATCTTCCATAGACTGGTGTATTGTACCGTCTTATTGCAGTCGGGAAGAAGGAGTTCTTATGCTGTTCTGTCCTGCAGCTCACTCAGACGTCCACTTGCTGCTCTCTGTTGTTCAAAAGTCTACAAACTGATACCTGCTGTATATCAGACATTTAGCACATTCACACCTTGCACTAAGCCCAGTCTCATTAGATCCAATCACTTTAAGTGCCAGGTTTGAAGGGTGTCTGTGATAATTCAGTTTGTCTATAAATTAAGAGTTAGTTTTGCCGGCTGTGAATCTGTATAAAAATAGGATTTCTGAAATATTGCTGTAACAGGACTGACTTCTCACTCTTATGACGGCTGGCTGCAGAAACACTGAGCCTGAGGGAAAAGCTTTTTAGAAACTTTTTGTGAGAGGCAAAGCTGTGTTTTACGTCTCATACGGTATCAGTAAAGGACTGAAACACAAAAGGTAGACAATCCTGCTGGTGCGAGAAAAAAAAACGCGTAGCCTTAAGAGTCTGATTGGCTCATGGAGCTGTTGACTCACTTTGAGAGAGATGCACCCTGTTGACGTGGTTTTGAACAAAGCTGCTTTTATGACGGAGGACAACCATTTTGATTGGTTTTCAGAAAAAGGGCTTCTAGATGTTGTTTATGAGTTCATTCTTGCTATTTTTGCATTTCTATCTTGTTGTGTTCCAGCTCTGGCCAAAGCTTTACAAAATCTTCTGTGTCAATCTCCAAAATTACCCAATCCAGTATTCATTACTATACAATGAGTTAATGCGGCTGTAATTTCACAGCAAACTTGTCTTTTTGTACCAGTTTAATTTGTTTCTCAGTTTTCTAACTTTAAAGTGCACTTCGCATGATAAAAAGC
Source organism: Rhyacichthys aspro (assembly GCA_036850595.1). Lineage (NCBI taxonomy): Eukaryota > Metazoa > Chordata > Actinopteri > Gobiiformes > Rhyacichthyidae > Rhyacichthys > Rhyacichthys aspro. Next base: position 30,407 of record JAWCTZ010000437.1, on the reverse strand, counting down.
TATTTTCCCTCAACCTTTAACCTTAACCTTTAAGACGGTTTTTAAAAAGCTCAGTTCATCTCATTTTGCTGTTGGACAATGAGGTCTGCTTCAGCCTTTTACTCAAAGTTCATGTGCAAAGTGCAAATTAGATCTTTGAAAAACACTTCAATAAAATACTCAAAATGTTGTCAGGTGCTCTGTTTCAAGTCCTTTAATTAGGGGACAGATTATTGTTTGTAAAATAAGGATGATAGAATTGCCTTTAACACCAATACCTGGACTTTTTATATATAAATGCATTTGCTACTAGTACATAAAATATGTCTGAATTTATAAACAATTTACACGTTTTGGTGCTAACATGTAAGATTATATACAGAATCTGCATTTACTCAATGTTTTAAGCCTGGCAGCGATGGGTACTCAAGTAAAAGTGTGGTTACTTTAAAATGATATTAGTCGAGTAGGAGTAAAAGAAGACAGCAAAATCATGTGAGTAAGTAATAAATACTACTCACACAATGGCTTACTTTTAATTTATTGGGCAAATAAGTTGCGCAAACTCTACAACTTCTGCTTCTGCTGATTCTGCAAATAAGACTACTGCACTGTTCTTATGTTGGTTTGTTTCCAGAACTTCCTGCTGTGAGGCGACACTGCACCTTACCACCAATACCTCAAAATAAAACATTTTCTCCAAAATGTACTCAAATATTCACAGCAAATGTAGTTACTCCTGAGCTCTCCGGACTGAACAACAGACTGTAGGTCACTGCGACAGCAAAAGAAACTCACATAATCCACCTCTAACGTTAGATTTTATGGGCCCAGCCAGACTTTGTGTTGGTGGCCTGCTTTTAAAATGAACATCCACACTTTCATTTGCCAATATGGTTTAACAGCTGTAGTCATAACGCCACTTGTTGACTTGGCCTGCTTTTATAAAAACCTAAACTGAAAGACAATAGAACTGTCTGTCTTCTTCTTCTTTAGGATTATCTTTCTTATGCTATCTTCCACTGTCAGATCCAAACAAACAAACATAAAACCTCAAAATGACTTCTCTATAAAGCTCTGAAGTCACAGGTTTATTTCTGCACAAGTCCTGAATATAAATGAAGGAGTTAAGAGTTCAGCACAAACCCCAGAGGGCCATCTGTTTCATCGCTCACTACTTTTTCACCCGGATTTTTAGCTGAAAAAAGATACTTCATTGTTCCCACCACTTCTGGCACACAGGTTTTTTTTTTTTCTCCAAAAGCACAGCTGGGGGCGTCCAGCAGCAAATTCAGGTCAGACAGTCAGCTTACATCCGTCTGCTGCGACTGTAAACCAGCACACATAAATCTGAACTGAGATTTCAAACACAGCCATTCGTCTTTGTCAAAGGAAGTAAATGAACAAACCTTTTTTACATTTTTATGAAAAGTATTGAGGCTGCAATATGACCCATTTTCCATCTTGATCCACGAGCCGGAGACACAGTAACATGTTGAGATGTTGCTATTTCTATGGATATTTTTTATAGATCTTTTTTATGTTTTTGTTAACTATGTAAAATATGATAAAGATGGTATCCTGACCAGCTCAATGCCTAGACAATTGTGAGCATTAATCAACATATGTGTTTCAGATATATCAACTTTACTAAGAAATAAAACAGAATTGTATGGTGTATTTATGGTCCTAGTTTAGTTTAAGTTAGTTTAAGTAAGTTGTTGTATGAACTTTATGTGCTTTTAACCCAGAAAGTCAGAGAATCATGGTTGTTGTTCACAGATAAATATTAATTAAAGCAGCACTGCTTAACTTTTATTGAGTAGAGCACGCAGATCCCTCTACAGACTCTAAGCCTCGCAATATTCACAGACGTCATTTGTTTATGGAGACTATCCGAGAGGGAAGAAAAAAAACCATGTCTTCTGGGTCGGTAGGGTTATTTTAGCTAATTTTGTACAAATGCAACTCTGCCAGTGTCCAGTGTATTGGTCTATTTCTGCTCCCTCTATTTGAGCAGTAAAGTACATTAGGCTGCAACTAACGATTATTTGGATAATCGATTAATCTGTCGATTATTTTTTCGATTAATCAATTAATAATCGGAAAGCGATGTGAAAGTGATTGTATGACGACATGGTGGATTTAAAAGGCAATATTACTATTTTTTTTGCTCCAGTTAAGATTTTGAGATAACAATACAGTAATGTAGTATGTAGAAACATAAATGTGCACACTTCTACACATTTGTGTTTCTACAGGTAAACCCATAAGTAGAAACACAAATGTGTGCCTAGAAGGGCGCCACACAAGGACTATAAGGACTATGATTTTAGGAGTGTATGTTAGCAGCTACATTCTCTAAATCCAAATTTGATTGTGGTATTAAATTATATTTGATTGTGTTAATGAATTCCAACATATCATAAGGTTCCATCTAATAAATTTACCAAAAAAAAAAAAAGTTTAGCTTAAATTACAAGCCCCCCCCCCCCATTTATTCCTTCTTTCATCTGTGCACAGTTTTCAGGGATAGTTTGTGGATTAATATTCCTGGGCTGGATTTATTACACATTTAGAAGTGCAAAAGGGCAGTTTGTGTCAGTTTTCTCAGCTGGTGGTTAATTACGTTATAATTTTATGATATTAATAAAAAAAAAAAAACTTAAATGTGTGGGGATTATTCTACTCACTTTCAGATGAGAATGTGAAGTGGTCCCGTTCTGTCTCCTGCTCCAGTTTAACCAGGCTTATATTTGTAAAGTGCTCACGAAGCGAGTTAGTCCTGAGACACATTTCCAGAGTCCTGTGGTTTTATCTAAAGTACTTCCACACTTTGCGTGACTCAAATATATCTCTTCATTTACTGTTAACTTCGCAGTTTAGCGTTAGTCTCTGTCGTGTTTTGAAATGTACTCAAGTTTGTATCATGTGACTGATACAACGCGCCTGATTGGCTGACTCTGCTTCTTGTGTTTGACTGGTGGATCACAAACATGTGGTGGCTCATTACTGCCCCCTTTTGGGAGATGGTATAACTGCATATGATCCGTGTGTTTATAGTTGATACCATGAATTATACATGTACGACCGGCGCCGATTATTCGATGACTAAATTAGTTGTCGATTATTTTAATAATCGATTTTAATCGATTAAATTGATTAGTTTTTGCAGCCCTAAAGCACATCACTCACATAATCTGTTGTGTCAAGTCCTCGTCCAGGAAAGTTACACTGGAGGTTTCTGTCCAGCTGAGGGTACTGTCAATGAGATATACATGGTTCTACAGATGCACAAAGTTGATATACATGCTTTAAAAACATCACTTCATTTCAGATGCAGCGTGTTACGACCTGGCTCTAGTAGCCGTAACAAAAGGTGAGACACGGCGAACGTTCCAAATATTTATTAACAAAAGTTCAAATAAAGCATGTAGTATGGGCGTCAGTTGTGAATCTGGATGGGTGTGTGCGAGTATATATGAGTGAGGTGTTGTGCAGTGTTGTGCAGTGATGGCATGGTAAAACAAAACGAGAAGTCGGCGGCGCTGCAGCGTCAGGCTGCACAGCCGAGAGGAATGGAGATGCGGAGAGGGCGGACACCGGTGGAAACAGGGCTTTTATCCCGGATAGGACCACTGGGCCCAGGTGGCTCCCATCAGTCCAGCTCCACCTCCAAAACAAAAACACATTAAAGACCAAGGCAGGGGCCGTCACACCCCGGCCACAAATAACGGGTTCCCCCTTGGGAATCCCGAACAGAACAGTGCGACAAGTTTAAAGACACCACAATAACCCAGACACTATACGGATGACTTTACAATAAATAGAACACTACAGACCGTGGAATAACGAGAAAGCCCCCATCTGACAGGTCAGCCCCCGAATGCTCGTCTCCCGCCTCAGCAACCGGTGCACCAAGGAAGCAGATTAAGAGGGAGGAGCGAGAGTCAAGGACCAGGAAGACCAGAAGGACCGGGGCGAGTTACGGAACAGGGGCTCGAGACAGGGCGTCAGCTACCACGTTTTCTGTCCCCTTCACATAGCGGATGTCCAGGCAGTAGGACTGGAAGAAGAGGGACCACCGGATTAAACGCTGGTTGGGGCACTGCAGTGTGGAGAGAAAGGTTAGAGGATTGTGGTCCGTGTACACCACGACCGGGAACCACCCCCACATACACATCATAGTGTTTTAACGCCATAACAAGGGCAAGAGTCTCCTTTTCAATCACAGAATAGTTAAGCTGGCACTTATTAAACTTTTTTGAGAAATAGCTCACGGGTCTGTGTATCCCCAGGTCATCCTGCTGTGTCAGGACCGCACCAGCGCCCACATGGCTAGCGTCCACATGAAGTTGGAAAGACCGGTCAAGACGTGGAGCTGCCAGGACAGGGGCTGTGCAGAGGAGAGCTTTCACCTGCTTAAAAGCCTGTTGACAGACAGGAGACCATTCAAATTTAACATTTTTAGCAAGCAAGTTTGTTAACGGGGCCACCACAGACGAGAAATTTCTACAAAAACATCTATAGTAACCAACCAAGCCGAGGAAGCGCATAAGCTCCTTCTTTGTAGTAGGAGTAGGAAACTGCTCTACCGCATGGACTTTCGCAGCAATAGGGCGGACCTGGCCCTGTCCTACCACCCTGCCAAGATAGGTCACAGTCGCCTTCGCGAATTCACATTTTGCCAGGTTGACTGTGAGCCCTGCCTCCGCCAACCGAGTGAAAAGCTCTCGAATGCACTCTAGGTGAGTTTCCCAAGTGTTAGAATACACTACAACGTCATCCAAATAAACCGCACAACCTTGCATACCAGCAACTATTCGGTTCATTAGCCGCTGAAAGGTGGCTGGTGCGTTTCTCAGACCGAAAGGCATTACCGTATATGAATACAAGCCTGAAGGAGTTACAAACGCAGATATTTCTTGTGCCCGCTTTGTTAATGGCACCTGCCAGTAACCCTTAAGGAGGTCAAATTTACTGACCAAGCTTGCTGACCCGACCTGATCCACACAGTCATCCATTCTCGGGAGAGGGAACGAATCTGATTTTGTTACAGCGTTAACTTTTCGGAATCTGTGCAAAAACGAGGGTATTGTCAGACTTTGGTACCAACAAACAAGGAGAAGCCCAGCTTGACGAGCTTGGTTCCGCAATACCATTGTCTAGCATATATTGTACCTCAGCGTCCAAGTATTTGCGTTTCTCGATATTAACTCTGTAAAAACGCTGTTTTATTGGTTTAGCATCCCCCACGTCGATGTCATGCTCTATCAAGTGTGTGCGGCCAGGTGTATCAGTAAAAAGGCAAGGAAAACTACTTATTAACTTTGCCAGCTGTGCAGAGCGTGATTCAGGCAAATGTGACAATATTGTGTCCAAATTACAGAGTGACTCAGAGTTCTTTAAGCGACCATGGGTCACGGCGCTGTCCAAGGTACCAGTTTCGTCTACAGGGTGCGTGTCTGGACTAAACGAAACGGAATTCGCGGCGCAGGCAGCATGTATTTCAAAGTCCGCATGTTCACTTTTATTGTCACGGGCATAGTAAGGCTTTAATAAATTTACATGGCATAACTGCGTTTTCCTTCTACGTTCAGGTGTAGAAATTAAATAGTTCTGCTCGGATGTTTGCCTTAAGACAGTATATGGACCAGTAAATTTAGCTTGAAATGGCGAAGTGATAATAGGACACAAAGCCAAAACCTGATCCCCTGGCAAAAACGAACGCACCTCAGAGCGACGGTCATACCAGCTTTTCATCTTCTCCTGAGCAGAAAGCAGTTTGTCATGAGCTACACTCCTTGCGAGATATAGTCTCTGTCGAAAACCATTGACATAGTCCAGCAAATTTTTAGGAGGTTCGGTCTCTTTCCAATTGTCAACCATAGCTGCTAACGGGCCTTTAACGGTATGTCCAAATACCAGTTCGTTCGGGCTAAACCCGGTGCCCTCGTGCGCTACCTCTCTAGCGGCCAGCATTAACCAGGGCAAACCATCTTCCCAGTCTTTACCCAGCTCCATACAGTAGGCACGCAAAAGTGACTTTAATGTCTGGTGAAAACGCTCTAAGGCTCCCTGGCTCTCAGCGTGATACGCTGTGGCTTTGTTATGTTTCACCCTGAGCTGTTTTAACACCTGTGCAAATAAATGAGATGTAAAATTTGTGCCTTGGTCTGACTGTATTATTTTGGGTATGCCGAAAACAGAGATAAATTGTGAAAGCGCACGCACCACAGATTTAGCAGTTATTGTCCGCAACGGATAGGCAGCAGGATAACGGGTGCTTTGACACATAACAGTAAGCAAATAACATGACCCAGATTTCGATTTAGGTAAAGGACCCACACAGTCGACTATCAAATGCTCAAATGGCTCCGAGACTGCAGGAATTGGAGACAATGGATAGGGCTTTAACGTTTGATTAGGTTTAGCTGTTAGCTGACAAACATGACAGGTCTTAATGTACGAGGAAATGTCTTTCTTCATGCGAGGCCAGAAAAAATGTTTTAACAGACGGTCATAAGTTTTCCTCACGCCACAATGACCGGACTCGTCATGGGCCACTTTCAATACAGCAGGGCGGAATTTACATGGCACAACCACTTGAAAAATTGGGTTACCAACAAATCCAAAGCGCGGCATCCATTTTCTCACCAACAGCGAGTCATTTATGAAGTAACCACACACGCAGTCGGCCGCCTCGGTCTCAGCACGTACTTGACCGAAAAGCTGTTCCAAAGAGGAGTCAGCCTGCTGCTCTGCTACCAGCTCACTGCGAGACAAAGACATAGGAAAATCAGACAAAGGTAACGACAGGTTTTGTATACTTTCCCCCTCTTTACCAGACGCTGCGCGCCATGGCGCGAGTCACGGCACATGCTGTGAAGACTTCGGGAAAATCACGGCCACTCTCATCTGGCTGGGTCACCACCAGTGGCCCCGGTTGAGCTGCTGTCAGCAAAGTCACCGGAGAGGCGTCAGACCACACGCGCGCTCCCGCAAGATCGTTACCGAGAATAACCGAAACCCCTTCTATTGGCAACGCTGGACGCACGGCTAACGCAGTCTCACCATGGAACAATTCACATTCTAACAGGAGTTTATGCAATGGGACAAAAGAACATTTAACCCCATCCCCGAACTGGAACGCAGGTACCTGTTTCAGACTTCTCAGACAGGGGCAAAACACCAGCTAGCAAGAAAGAATCAAACGCCCCTGTGTCCCGTAGTATTTTTACGGGTACTTTTCTGTCACTACCCAGCATAGACACAAAACCTTCTCTAATAAAAGGGGAGTATGAGTCCAGAGCGTCTGAGCTAGCTTTCTTTATTTGCGAGTTAACAGGGTTACGCACAGGCGCGGCCAAACCAGCACCTTTAGGTTTTACATGCGGGGATGCAGACCTAGATTTTAACAACAGACAGTCAGCTTTCCAATGGCCGCGTTTGTGACAATAGTTACAGACTTTATTCCCGTCACGCGAGGTAGAAGGCTTATCAGCCTGACGCATATCGCCGGATCGATTAAAATATGTACTACGCTCGCTTTCTCTGTAATTTCTACCATTTGCAAACGGTGTTTTGTGTGTTAAAACATAGTCATCAGCAAGTGCCGCGGCCCCAGCTGCAGTGTCTGCTTTTTGCTCGCATATGTATGCGGCTACCGCATCAGAGACTGAATTTTTAAGCTGTTCTAAAACAACTAATTCACACAGCTGCTCAAACGTCTTTACCCCCGCTGCAGAACACCAGCGCGTAAAGTGCATTTTTAAGTCTCGCGCAAATTCCAAATGGCTCTGCCCTGTGGCTTTTCTACAAGTTCTGAATCGTTGTCTATATGACTCTGGTACCAATTCAAAAGCCTTTAGAACTGCAGCCTTTACCTTAAGGTAGTCCTGACAATCCGAAGACGATAATGTTGACAAAGCCTCCTGAGCTCGGCCCACAAACGCACATTGCAGCAACATGGTGCGCGCCAGATCTGTCCATTTCCGTGCTTCGGCCACGCGCTCAAAAATCAAGAAGAAGGAATCAGGGTCATCTTCAGAGAACTTGGGCAACAGGCGCAGGTTACTAACTACATCAAAAGTTTCATCCAGGTCTACATATAAACCAGAAGAGGAGCGCCCGGCCGTTTCGTTTAATTTACTCTGTCTTATTACTTCCAGTTTTGCCCGTTCTATCTCCAAATTAACCCTATTGTTTTCTAGTTCCAACCTCTGTTTCTCCCTTTGGAGCAACAACAATTCTTTTTGTTGTTCAAATGTAAGCCCTAGTGGCAAAGCAGTGGCATCAGACAACGAAACAGGTGGCTTTAAAAGTAAAACACCCTTTTCACACAAATTTGTGACTAGAATAGATTTTACATTTTCTTTTCCACGTCTGGCATCTATGTCAATTTCATAGTGCTTTCCAATTTCCAACAACTGTTCCTTCGTACACTGGTCCAAAAATTCAATGGACGGAGACTCAAAAAACTCCGCAACAATCACCATATCTGCCCCCAAAAAACAAGCACACCCAAAATCAATGTAAGATAAAGTGAAGACCACAATGTGCACAAAACTGAAACTAAACAGACCAGTGTGCCCCACTATCTTACCTGCCTAACCAAGATTTACCTGACCACAAGCTCATCCCTAGTCTTCATGTGGCTAGTGGCGGCGGGAGTTTTAAGCACAACGCCCGATGGAGAGGAAAAGCAACCAGGATCTGGCGACTCCCCTACATCCACGGATATGCTCCCGAGACAAGGTGCTCTAACCGCGGTCACCCCAGCACTACGAAAAACAACAAACAGGCAGTACCCAAAGGAGTAAAGCCTCTGTGCCTGACAGGGGAACACGGGACTGTGAACAAGGACAAATGTGCACAAAACACTTCACTTACCTTGATTTAAGTGAAAAGTGGGCAAGAAATGCTGCTCCGCTCTCAAAAAACTTCGACGCACCAAAAAGAACCCAAACCGTGTCTCTACAAACAAAGTGCATCTTTCCCGCTGCTAGCACACAAAGAAACCTGCACTGAAGGATTCCCCTTTCTGGGAAAACCCCACCAAAAAGTGAGCGTGACGTCACTCACGGCGCTCATTCACAAAAGTAGGTCAAATTCTTTCGCGCCAAACAAAGTACAACAAAGAACAAAGGCATCCACAAAAAACGAATTAGGCCCACCAAAACAAGATAATATAACTTTAAACGCGTAAAAAAAACGGATTAAACGGACGAGCCCCCACTTTGTTACGACCTGGCTCTAGTAGCCGTAACAAAAGGTGAGACACGGCGAACGTTCCAAATATTTATTAACAAAAGTTCAAATAAAGCATGTAGTATGGGCGTCAGTTGTGAATCTGGATGGGTGTGTGCGAGTATATATGAGTGAGGTGTTGTGCAGTGTTGTGCAGTGATGGCATGGTAAAACAAAACGAGAAGTCGGCGGCGCTGCAGCGTCAGGCTGCACAGCCGAGAGGAATGGAGATGCGGAGAGGGCGGACACCGGTGGAAACAGGGCTTTTATCCCGGATAGGACCACTGGGCCCAGGTGGCTCCCATCAGTCCAGCTCCACCTCCAAAACAAAAACACATTAAAGACCAAGGCAGGGGCCGTCACACAGCGTGATCATAAACATAGAAAGCACTGGTATGACAAAAGATACCTTCATAGTTTTTAGTCATGCTGCATTAATAAGTTCATGTGTGAATGCAGTATGTTGCCTTTTGATGACGTAAAGGTCTGTTCTTGTAGCTTGGATTTATTTTAACATCTGCTGCTCTCACTGAATATAAATTGATGTTTAAAAGAAGTGAGATTGTATCCCAGAGTTCAATATAAAGCAGTAATGGAAAATATAAACATGTATGAGGTGTTTTCATGAATGTCACACATACTTTGTAGCCATAGGTAAAACAGTCTCTATGCTCCTATGTGTGATTTTATATCAGTTTGATTATGACACAAATGTTTCTTCTGAAGCTGTTTCTTTCCTTTACGTCTGTGCAATTAACCTCACTGCTTCACTGTGTTTTCACAAGACTTCCCATCCCTCCTTCACGGCGCGCTGAAGGTTATTAGTACATTTCTTTACCTTTTCGGAGCCAGCTGTGCAGTGAGATAAGGGCCAAGTTTCTAAAAATAAGCTCCTCATTGGGTTTACAGAGTGTGTCGTGTCATTCAAAGCTCTTGTCTGCGCCGATACAAACATCTTAAGATAGCGCGCTGCCAGCTTTAGTGTAAGATCTGATGACATATTCTCCTGCACTTTAAGACTCCACTCAAAATTTACAGTTCTCTTCCTCTTATCTTTTTTTACTACTATTTTTTTATGTTCGAAGTCTGTGTATAAACTGCTGGTTATTATCTCTTGGCATTCCCTCGAGCTTCTTCTCGAATGTTGTATACCCACCATCATTTTTCCCCATCATCTTTCTGCTTTTTCCATTTCTCTGTTGACAGTGGTTTGCTCTTTACCTGAGCAGCTTATGAACCCGGTACCACATGCAGTCTTCTTGTTCTAATGTGGAGAAGCAGAGCTAAACGTGAATGAGGAAAGTGACTGGATGGTTTTAATCTTCGCTATTTTTTCTGATCATAGGTACAGTGGACAATTTTGTCTTCACATCCTGGACTCAGACATAGGTTTGGACTCGTTCTCAGACACAAGGACTCCTGACTCCTCGACTGGGACTTAGATGGGGAAGTTGTGAACTGATGACTCAGATTCAGACTTGAACTTATAACTCTTACTTGGATTTGAGCACCTGCCAAATGCTCAACAGGACTGCACCATCACTGAGCCATCACTGAGTACTGAAGCTGTGAAGCTGTTGATGCAAGAATACAACATAAGGCAATACTTGTCGCCAAAGACATTGATAATACACAAGAAATATAGTAACAATAAGAAGTAATGCTGTTTGCAAAATATTTGTGCATTCATTAATGGGGTAACAGGGTTCACAGTCTACTTTGTTCATGGACCATAGAAAAACAACATGCTAACATCTAGTATTTGCTGGTGGTAGTTCCGCATTTGCATTTTGAAAATAATACACAGTCATATCGATCACAAATACTCTAACATACAACACATGTCAGGCCAGTAGTAAACAAAGGAAACATTTATGAATTATAGCATTTGCTGGAGCAGTGCAGAACTGTCTGTCTGCTGTTGTTTTGGTAAGTAATTGACCATTGTTACCATAAGTCAGTGGAACAGAATGAACATGCACAAACTTTGTATGTTTTCTTCTCTGACTGAACATTAGATGTGTGCATTTACATTGGTAAGTGTTTCAGTCATTCTCGTGTAAATGTTAATTGGTCGTTTTATTAATTTTCTGTGAACCACTAGAATAAACAAAGAGAAGAAAGTGTCATGAAAAACTATGATCCATATTGTTATTTCTACCTCAGTGCTCCCTTTTGTCTAATAAAGTGATATTCTCTTTTAACAGCAGCTTTTCCTTCCTGAGTCTCATGTGGAACAGAGAGATCAGAGTCACTACGAGGCCTTGATTAAAGCAGAAAAGACTTTCTCTTAAAGTGATCTGACATGAAACACAGTCCAACCCTGTGACTTCAAACGAGGTTCCTGATGCTCTCTCTTTGGCTTTTGTTTTAAAAATAAAAAAAAATCAAGCTTAAACAGTGTTATTAAAATGCATCTTAAATATAAGACAGTGGTGCGTTTACTGTCTGAAGGCTGCAGGGCTCAGAACTTCTGCCTCAACAATTTGACCCCAAAAAATTATATTCATTTTTGTGTTAAAATTTCAACATAAAGTCATAGCTGTTATTTAAAATGCCAAGGACAAACATCAACTGACTGTGTTGAATGTTTATTGAATAGTTGCTTGTCTCACATTTTTAGATGTAGTCAGAGCCACATTAGCAATACTTTTAGTGCAGAAGAACAAAGATCTTGAATGTAAAGGTATAAAAGGTGTTATTTTCGTCTTGTTAAACGAACTGTGAGTAAGCTATGTGTACCCTCAGTTTGAAAAGGTCTTTAAAGTGAAAGGTTAAAAAGTGTAATTCTTGTCAAGTTAATTGCAGCTGGCATATTTCTCTTTTCCCTGTTCTAGTTAGAAGTGTGAAATACTTTGTCACAGGTAGGCTCAGTGTCAGTGCATTTACATACAGATTAAACCCTCTCAGCTGGACTTCTCTCTTTTTCTGAGTTTAAATGCACGAATAATGCTGCATTCATGTGGTCTTTGTATTTAACAGCATAACACCTTTGTTAAAAAAAAAAAAGAAAAAAAGTTAATGTGAAACCTGACGTCGTTTGTGGTGTTAAATGCTAATAATACCTGCTCACTAATCACTGTGTCATTAATAAAGGTCAACGGTAACACACTTTGAACACAACGGGCCGTCCAAAAAAACACTTGAACACATCATAAACTATCGTAGACTAGCTTGTCCTTCTAAACTTCTGAGGACATGACATAAAATAACCAACAAACAGGATTTTCAGAGGCAGACCCTCTAGACACATCTGTTTCTGTGTGTTACTCTGTGTCTCTGTCCGACTCTGGAGCATGCCCAGTGCGCTGTGTCGGAGTAAGCTGTCTACAGGCAGCAGTAATCCAACAATGTGCCATATTATCCCGCTCTGTTACTCCAATTATGAGAAATTTGAATGACTCCCCCAATCGGAGTAAGGAGATTACAGCAGTTTAATACCATTTTTCATGAATGTCATAATAATAAATAAATAAATATAACTGTATATAGCAGATCTCTGTCTTTTATTATAACTTTACTCATATTGAGATGTATATTGTATATTATACGGAAGCCCTGAGTGGTCATGCACTTATAATTTTCACTCATTTAACAACTTATTTCCATTCCAATGTCTAAGAGCATTCGTTTACATTGGTGTTGTGCTCATGTAGGCATCTAACAAACATTATTATTCAATACATGCCCCGATGCCAGGAAAAAATACTGCAGCTGCCCTAAGCTCCAGAAGACAGTTTATAAATCTCAATCAATCATTTTCCACAGCAAGCCTTCAGAGTGGTTTTAGCTCTTCTGTGTGAAGTGAGTGATTTTGCACAAATATTTTAATGGCGCTTCACATCGAGAGAAAAAAATGAAGCAGGTTAAATCTGAGGCATGTGAAAAGGCAGCACCACAGTGTTATCTGCCAAACCGTGTCAAACTCAGGTCAGACAGAGTAAATGCAGATAAAACGTGAGTATGTTGAGATGGATGTTAACAGCTGCAGCAGTGGAATAAAGGGCTGGCCGTTTCAACACCGCAGTCAGAAGAAGAAGAAGAGGGATAGAGGGAGAGCGCAGAGGTCGTTAAGCTTCCCAGACACCACTATCCTTTGCAACTTTAATTCCTTTTTAAATGAGTTAAGGTGTTAAATGAACCCACGTTGGAGCTAAATTAAATTGCACAGCTATCATTAGAAAGGTTTCTATTAAAGAGCCTTATATTGGGAAATTGGCTCTACAGCATCCTGGTCTGATAAAGGTAGGAATGTTTCAAATTTCCCACAAGCTGCACTTGTTTTAACCCCAGGGGCTCAGTAAGGCAACAAAATAGCACCATTAATTGTGTTTGAGAGCAGCCTGCCATTGTAAAGCACCACAATATGCTACGTCTGATGATTTGTGTGAAGGAACTTTCTTCAGTGCAGCTCGGGCTCGGCACACAGCTCCTCAATTATTAACTAAACAATATATGTCAGTCCAGAATTAATTGGCATTTACTGCAACAAACGGCGTCCAGACCTTTTTCCTCAGTTACAAATAGGCCATTATTGACTGAAAATATAACACAACAGCACACAAACACCAGCCGCATACACCATATTGAAATCATATTGGAATATAATAACTCTAACCATTGAATAATGTGAGTCTTATGATCACAGTTAAACACTAGTGGTCTCTATTAACCAATGTTCTGAACTTTAACTAGGACTGTTTTAATAATGTCAAAAGACCTTCTGCGGCAATTTTATAAAAGGCAACTGAGCCACCATTAACTGAATCTCAGCTCATTTCTCTTTTTATAATCAATGAAAAACGCTGAGCTATTGTCAAGGCCATAGTAACTGAAATCAGGTAATAACACAGACCCAAGTGCACTGAGACAAGACCTTTAGAGAGCAAGAGTGATAATATAAAAGAGGTGAGAATTCATTTGAGAATACAACTCCTCAGCTGTGTCCTAAACCACTCCCTAGTCCCTGACCCCTCATGCACTACATAGGTTTGCACTCCATAGTGGACTCAATTAGTGAATGGTGTTGGACTCAACACAAATATTTCATCTCTCACTTTTAATCTCTTGATGCTGGCTTCAGATAAACAAACATGTACTGGACTCTAATGATATAAACTCTGGCAAGTCCACAGGGATATACCTTATATGTATTGATACAAAAATAATAAGCATGTGTTATATCTTTAACAAGTGTTGTCGCATGGCAACTCTGTCTTTCCTAAAGAGGTTTGCAGTCACTTCAGTACAAGCTACGGGGCGCTAACATTAGCAATTCACATTGTATTGTAAATCAATTTACAAGTTATTATGTTAAGAAAAAGGGACACACTCTGACTCATTCAAATGTGTTGTATACAACATGTTGTGCTGGACTTGTATTAAGGTCTACTTTGACAATTAAGGGACCATCCATCGCTGTTCACTACTTTCCATGATGCATTATGGGAAACTTTGACTAACTAAATTTGAGTCACTAGAAATTTCACAACAATAACGGCAAAATCCCAATACAGTGCAGTGACAGTGAAAAAGCCCTGGTTAAATATTCACAATGACATAGTGCTCATCGAGGTTCCTATGGCATTATTCACTCTTCCAAGTAAAGTACAGACAAACTGCAATGGTTTGAACCAAACAAGTCAAGTGTGAGCACACCCTTAGATGAAGGAGAAAATGTTTTAAACTGTCTAGCTGTATTATAACTGTATTTCATAATACAGTACAATACAGATGATGACAAATAGGTTGAGTCCTGGTTACTCTTAATTTACATAATCAATGCCAACACGACCATGTGAGGATTTTTAGTGAGATTAATTAACAAAATGGCAGTTTAGTACAAAGTGTGTAACACCGTGTGAACAAAATGCATTAAACAAATAGTGAAAAGGGTGTTGGTCAAAAGCAGTTGTTGTGTGTCATTAAAGGATAAATACATGCATATATATGTGGTTATTATCGGCCCTGGTTTGTACGACTACAGCCACAATAGCATCGCAGCTTTTAGTTTGGCAGCTTTTGTCCGTCTCTGAGCAACAGCAGCAGTAGTCCTTGAAGCAGCTTTAGTTTGGCCTTTCTCCTGTACGTCCCTCTTCTCCAGACCAAGCCTGTTGCAGAGGCTTTTGTTGGACCTACAATGCAGCACGTCTGACCCCTCCCTGCCTCTGGCCCCTGGGCTCAGTCCACTTTGTCTAATAAAGATGTTGTACGGAGAACACAGAAGGGAGTGAGCTAAAGTCTCTCTGAAGAAAGAAGCCGATTATATATAGCCACTGATTAAGGCAGAGATGGGAACATGACCTACATCCATAACAACATTTTCTCTCACTTTGTGCTACTCGAGAAGCCTCCGTCCAGGATCAGGACTCTACAACTGGGAGAATCACTCTAATTATATCACCAGAGTCAGATTTCAATGCACACCTCATTAATATGTCTCTCATTATTGGGTTAATAGTGTTTTTTAGAGGTGTGGGAGACTTGGGAGAGCTGCTGCTATTTAGTGAACCCACCTGTCGTCCAGGTAAAGACATAGAGTGTGTATGTGATGGCCACAAAGGTTTTAGGGAAGGAGACACGGAGAAAGCAGCACATTACACCACACTTCAAATTCAATTCAGTTCACATTTTCATCATTTGCAGCAAACCTAATTGCTTGAATGAGTACGCACATTTTATTTGATGTAGTCATTATGTTTCATTATTTTTTGTTTCTGTTTCTCTGAGTTTCATGTTCTGGAGAAGTGGAAGGTGTGGATTAAGGCCTGGACAAATAGAGGATGTTGGTTTGGTCCCATCACTATTTTAAGTGTCCCCTCATGTCCCAGTTTAGATGTGATGGTATCTGGTTCCTATGACGATGACCTGTTATACATGAGTTATCATTTTGCAGTTTGTATTGAGTTCAACCTTTGGTTAAAATTCCAAATAAAGTCTGTTTTTAATTAATGTTTTTTCCCTGACTGCTTAGTTTCTGAAGCATCTGTTCATCTTCATTTGGAGGTAAACTAAAAACAGCTTGTTGTGCACAAATTTGTCATGGATGGACTGATGTTTCCTAATCACAAAACTGCAAGAAATGACAGTATGGGAGCTTGAGGCTAGTTAAGGGACGGCTAGGTGATCTAGGAACCATTTTTGTTTAGTTTCTGGGACATGGAAACCCAGGTAAGTGGCAGTGAAGTACTGTTTTGATTTCATTGCCTATTGTACATTGGTTGTTGCTCACATTTTTAAATAGATTTGGAAAAAAAGGTTTGTAGGTAAAGTATGTTACACAATGTACTTTTCTCCACTTTTTACGTTAATTGAAAAGACACTGGACATGGAAACAGATCTGATCGAACCTGGTTCTCTATTAATAGGAAATTATGTACATTATCTAGAGCTACACATAGCATTATGGAAAAAGGGGTTGATATTGTTGTTTTCTGTGATAAACTTGCATTGAATCAATCTAGTACAAAACTGGTAATTTTCTTTCTGAAGTCCAGCAAAAGTCTGAAGAACGACTTCAGATTTTAGGACATCTGAGGAACACATCCTTTTTATTTCATTTGAAAAGTTAAAATTTGTTAACATATGATATTTCTTTTTGGTGCCGCCCCAAAGACAAAATTTCCAATAGTATTACAAGGCTCAAACAAAATTCCCATCTCAGCCAGTTAGGTGAAAATCATATTGTTGCATCAGATTTTAGTCGAAAACAGATTACCCCATCTCCCACAGAGCGCCTGTGTTCTCAGAATATCCTTCCCCCCGGGACACAGAACGTGGGGATGAGTGAGATGGAGAAAGTTAGGCAGGGATACAAAAGAGAGAGGGTTTTCTCGTTCTCCAATGATCTCCTGGATCCTGTCCTGCTGATGTAGACGAGACCCTATCCGGTCGGCTCTGACAGCAGCGGTTTCGGGGACAGCGGGGAGCGGGCCACGCTGAGATTCAATCCTTTTATCGGCCACCTGAGGTTGATTTAACACCGCTGTTCCCCGACAGTGAAAGTGGCTGATTATACAAGCGTTAGTCCCCAGCCTCGCTCATCTCCCCCAGCTCTGGCCCATTAGCCCGACCTGCTGCGCGGGGCTGTCTGGACTCATGCACACACGCAGAGGCCACGGAGAGCTGAGCCGAGGCCGGGAGCAGATCAAAGCCTTAGGAGTTTGTATGGATGTGTGTGGGGAATGGAATACCTCAAAGGACCTCATACTCTATAAAAGTAATATCTATTCCTATCCATTATCATCCAATGTCCCAATATCACCTGTTCAAGTGCAATCTGAACCTACCCCTAATATGTCACGTTGACCTGAAGAGAGAAAAAACAATCAAACAAACATGTATCAATCTCAGTTATGCATTGAAAGCAGTGGTGTATTGTGATAATACTGGTTGAGTGGAGGAAGAAATGCCTTAATAGTGATCAATACTACAGTAAGTAGCCAGAATGATGCAGAATGAACAATTTCTCACACAAACAAGGTAAAGACAGACAAAATAATGGACAAAATAAGTAAGAGTGGAGAAAAAAAGGGTTTACTTAGGTTCACTGAAGGATTTCAAGTGAAATTTTAAAAAAAAAAAACCCTCCTGGTGTTAATGCAGTAAAGGGGCACCTCCCTTGTCAATCACCAAATCAGGAAGATAAATGGTTAATCTGCTTTGAAGCCTACGTAACAGCAACAGGGGGTTTGGAACTCTAAAACAAACCTGGCACTTGTACTGACATGATCCTCAAATATTCAAATATGAACAAAATGCAGTGTGTCAAAACTGTACAGAGCCCACATTAGAGTATATCTGACCAAATACTGGACATAAACCAAACATGAACAAGATGAGTTTTTCCTATAAACAAATACACATTGGTCAAAAATGGTCAAATAGTACATCAGCTGTCAGGAGTGTGAAGAGCTGTCCTCGGCTGACGCTGGAGATCACTCTTGGTGGAGCAGTGGATAGACTCCGAGGGCTGCCTATTGTGTAGGAAATAATGGCCTCCACACTCAAAGCCCATTGTTCAGAGTTCACAATTTACATAATGTTTTCACGTTTGCATTTCTATTCATTTGTGTGTGTGTTCAAAAAAGAGATAGCACTTAAAATACACACAAATGCTCCAACATGACAACAGGTGAGATCAGAGATTCAGCCAGTGCCCAGTGGAGCTGAGAGAGGTCTGCATAGTAGAGTTTTTATACTTTAGCTGTACTTTTATGTGTGCAAATAACCAACGATGACTCAACGGGAAACCAAACACGATAAAGTGACCTGCTCACATCATTAAGCATCTCAGGTCAAATGAGGTACAGCAGTAGCAGATAAACACAGGTACTTGATTGAGTACTGCTCAGAAATTTTATAATAATAATAATAGAAAAGCTTTTGAATCAAGGCAATTCATTAAAAAATAATGAGAACTGATTTTCATGATCACTTCACATCATCCATGTCTATTTGAATTTTAAATGATGAGATGAGTCTCATGGCTAGAGATAATTTTCCAAAAATATATAATAAATACCCATTAATAGCCTGTGTTTTTATTTTCACTCCAATAAAAGTGATTAAACAGTTGCTCATCTTGCCCAGCCTCATTCCGGTCTTATTTCATTTTAAATGACAACAAGACTTGGGAAAGTAGAGTAAATGCTCACTGAAGCAGTTAAATTATATGATAATAAAGAATTATTATCATATAATTTAAGTAGTCCTTTTTATCATCCAGGATTGTTCTATAAAACATATAATTTGAGAATAAAACTTCCTGAATTGCTTTTGTGTCATCCACATTTTAAAATGAAAGATACAGCACCATCCATCTTAGGATTCAGAGAGAGAAGTGGCGGGAAGCCATAATTATTCTCGTCCACCTCAATAATGGAAAACTTAAGTGTGCCAAACTTCAGAAACACTTTCAAGTTCACCCTGCCATTCACAGCACAGCGCCACAAAGGCAGCCTCAGTGAAAGATTAGGAGCTGAGGGGAATCATAATACAGGTGACAGAGCGCCTCTCTCGGGACACCTGCCTCCAGCAAACAGCACAGGACCTGCACTTCAAAATGCACTTTTACATGAAAACTTTTATGTAAATACAGTATACCACTGCTACCTAAAGTTAAACTTGCCAAGTGAATCTTCCTAAGGCTCAAAAATCTAGTCTAATTGGTTATTAAAATACAACCACCAAAAGAATATGGAATAATGAGGTGCTGAGATACAGAATGAGAATGACCATTGGTGAGAATGACTTTCTGTGTGATTTCTTGTTTGAATGATTGCCTTCAGGTCAGTAATGCATCAGCCATTCAGTGTCTATACATTGTACAGTATAATATCATCCACAGTCACTCTAAGTCAGCCACAAGTGTTTGCACCGCGGGGCAGATAAATACCACAGAGGCCACCGTTACTCACGTTGGCAGCTTCAAATAAGCTGTAGTGTATACGGATGAGGGGCATGTTCTCTTAATAGTTATATGAAATTCAAAGCAGTTTAAATTATTCAGCATGTAAATCCATAGTGAATCCATTATATACACAACAGAGAGGATGATATTTAAATACAAAATAGTAAAAGGAGCATGTGTGCAAATTGCAGAACAGTAACCACTGGGTTTTTGTGTGCATATGTATCAGAGGCTTTGCATAGATCAGATATATGTATTAGATCTTCAGCAAACATTTTAATTTGATCACCCACCCTCCTGCATATCTGCACTACATGACGTAAGCCACACCTTCCTGTTTTTCTGAGATAAAATTGAAAAAATATCCTACAAAAGGATGAAATCAGATGGAAGTCCTTTTCAATGTCATTTTTAAACAAAAATGCACATTTTTACTAAATTGTATGGGGGAAGTATAACATTTTTGGGTATTACTCACCCCAGCGTCGTCATGGTGACAATGGTGTACCAGAAAGAAGCTGGGATGCTGGTGAACTTGCTGGAGCTGGAGCCCTTCTCTGCGTAAAACATGACGGTGGCGAAGATGATGATGGCCATCGTGAGCGAGAAGAGGAGGAAGCCTAACTCAGAGGCGCAGCTCTTGAGCGTGTACCCGAGGATCCTCAGGCCTTGGGAGTGACGGGAGAACTTGAAAATACGGAAAACTCGAAACACTCGTAGAGTCACAAAAGCGCCGCTCACATCTTCGTTGTTGGTCATCACCAGGCCGATGTAGTACGGCAAGATGGCCACCACATCGATGATGCTCATCACTGAGCGCATGAAGCGATAGCGGCTAGGCGCTGCGAACAAACGCAACAGATATTCTACAGTGAAGATCATGACGCAGGCCGTGTCCATGCAGAAGAACGCCACAGTGTATCGCTCTCCACACGGCATGTCTTTCTGGTTGGCCATGGCACCACAGGGCACCGTCTCGATTACGTTTGTGATGACAGAGACTGCAATAAAGAAACCAGTGACATAGTAAAAGACCAGGGCCATTGTGGATGTGTGTGGGTTCTCAAAGGCCCGCCACATAGTTTGGCGAATGTTCATGTTGGGCAGCTTCATGTCCTTGTTGTCCTCCTGGTCGTCCTGGAGCCGCTCTGCGTTCTCCCTTTTCCTGTCCTTGTACTCTTCATAACAGCAGTCACCAATGATCTCTGGGATGATGCCAAAGAAAGTCAGCTCCTCGTCGTAAGCTGAGATGCACTCGTGACGCGGGTAATGGAGCTTTCCAGTTCGGTAGAAGTTTAGGATGCTTCTAAAGACGTCAGGGTCGCGGTCAAAGAAGTACTCCTTGGTTTCCTCGTTGTAAAAGAAGTCCTTTTCAGAGCTGCCCAGTAACGTGTCCGGGTAACGGTCCAGAGTGGTTCGCCAGGTCTGAAAACGACGGCCGCTGACGTTGAGCATGATCAGCTCGTCTTGTTTCTTGCTGTTGTCTCTGGGGGCCACAGGCATGGGGCAGTTGGCCACAGGCATCCAGCCAATGGCAGCTGCCCGTGCAAAAGGGAGCCATGCTGCTGCTCCTGTTGCCATCGTGAAGCAGTCCTCCTCACCTCTTCAGACCCAGTTACAGTCTAAGTATTTTCACATCTGAAAAAGCATTCAAACAGACACTCACTGTATATCAACAGTGTTTCCTATTGAGAGCAGTTAGGTTTGTATCCATCTTATTTCAGGCATATCCAAATCCTGTTTGTTTATGACTGAGATTAAATACACATAAGTTTATGTAGGTTAATGCAAATTAGCCAAAAACAATCAGATAGATCAGTCTTGAGTAATATTAGGTGAATAAATTGGAACAGTCAGTAAAACCTGTTGAATCACATAAGAACATAGTGGAAGACAATAAAAATGAGCTTTTTCATTGTTAAATACATTTGTCCCACTTGTCCTTTATGAACTGGAACTAACAACTTGAGCAAACTATAAACCTTCACATTTTTAACATAAACGGAGTACTTTGTTCTGCTGTATCTTGTCTAACTGCATCAAAACAGACGAGATGAAGTCCAGCATACTGGATATGTTTGTTACAAATCATACACTTACCCAGAAAAGTGTTGGGGAAACAAACTCTAATCCTCGAGAACAGAAAGTGTGTAGAAGCTGTGAGTTCAGGTGAGCGCAGAGGAGCCGGGACACATCCAGATGGAGCAGAAGAGACAGCTGCACCTCGCGTCGTTCAGCGGAAAGACTCCTGAAGCGAATAAAGCGCCAAAACAGGGCTGAACGCACAGAACCGGTCCTCCGCTGGTATCAGTGAAGACAAGACCCAGGGGCGTTAGGGTGTTTGCCTTTTCTGAATGATCCTACATCGTGTCCTCTTTGTGCAGTGCAGCCACAGTCTCTGTTTGAAAGTGAGCTGCAGCGACGAGGAGCAGCGCGCCTGCTTTTCTCCAACACAAGTTAAACGTGCGCCTCTCTCACTGAGCCCTCCCCTCTGCGTAAAGCCAGTGCCGTCTCAACTGTCACTACATTACTCACGTCATTAATTCACTCCAGAAAGGGACTGGGTTTGTTAAATGTGGGGCTACTCAAATGTTAGGCCTACTGCGACAAAAAGGGATACTGTTCCTTTGATGGATTAAAGGTATATTGTAAATGAACTACACCAACTTTCACATAAAACATGGCCGCACTGAACTAACAACTAATCAGCCTCTGTTTTAAGGGAGACAGTGCCATAGCCATGTAATCATGGAGGACCAAAACAGGACTCAAGACCATGTTAAACTCAAGACATGATCCAGTAAATGATACAAATACACACGCACAGATATTTTTACACTATAATTGTTATTATTATTATTATTATTATTATTATTATTATTATTATTAATAAAAACACCTGTCACCAGGTAGCATTGACTGCATGAATGACAAACTCATAAACTCAAGGTGTTCTTTACAAATCCAATGGGAAGTTACATCCAAAAAAATAAAATATTCAATGAGGTACAGTCAAATCAATTAATATTCAAATACACATCAACTTTTACTTTCAAACTGATTCGTTTTTTTCTGTATAGGGACCTTTTTATCAGTACTTTTAGAGTATTCAGTTCCATTTTTTATTTATTGTCATTACCGTTCATTGGATGCAGTTTAGTTTAGTCTGTATAGCTTTTTTTCAGGGAGCTTCAAATAAAGTTTGCCTTTACAGTTACTAAATATAATCAGTCCTTTTGAGTGGGCTATAATGACTATGGCACTGTAAAAACACAAAGCTTCAATCCCTAAAGTACAAACATAGGCTCAGAATAAAGCAAAGAGTCAAGTATTTTTCAAAAGTATTTTTTTTTACAACATACACATTTCTGTATCGCAGCAGAAGAGACTAAACTAAAAAAGCTCCATGTGCTGTTTTTGGGCTGAACAAACCTTCATCATCAAGCTCAGAGCAAAGAAATAGTGGAAGGCAGTTCTATAGCGGCTCATCATCAGAGCGGCATACAGCCTGTGCACCACTGGCTTTTCTCTGCACACTTCAATCTGAGCCAGCGTGGTCTGAACATACAGCCACCTCAGGGGACTGCTGCACGAGGAAGGGCTTTGAAAGGGCGGCCTTGTGTGTCGCCGTTAAAGAGAAAGAGAGTGTGTGTGTGTGTGTGTGTGTGTGTGTGTGTGTGTGTGTGTGTGTGTGTGTGGCCTGAGACAGACAACCTATTGATGGGCTCCAGTACAATCAGATGTTCAGATGAAGTTTTGGCACATCATGTAAAATATTCACGAATGAAGGCGGAACATTTTTTAAGTTGCAGGGTTTTCTCAATAGAACTGCATTTTTTTCAGTACGCTCCAACTGCACTGAAGTCTCTTTGAATGGAAATGTTTTTAGGTATAAGCCTTGAAAAATGAGAAGATAAGAGACACTGATTCTTCCCACTGCATGGTAGTTTCTAAATTACAGAGGTATAGAGTATGATTAAAAAGGCAAAGGAATGCAAGACAAGAGCAGTTATAGCAAAGCAAACAACATAACAGCAAAACACTGGAGCATTGTGTTTAACATTAGAAAACTTCACAGACTGTTTAACAAACAGAGTCAGTCAGTTAGGCGGAACATTATGGCCTCCTGCCTAATATTGAAATGCTGCCCATTTAAGTCCTCCAAGGATCAGGCTTGTTTGTCCTGCACACCCCAAAGATGTTTGATTGGATTGAGATCTGAGGAATTTGGAACAAAATCAACACCTCAATCTCAGACCTGTCCACCTTCACTGTTCCTTCCTTGGACTCTTTAGATAGATACTGACCACTGCAGACCGGGAACAGCCCACAAAAACTCAGGTTTTGGAGATGCTCTGATCCAGTCGTCGAACCATCACAACTTGGACTTGTCAAACTCTCTCGAATCCTTACGCTGCCCATTTTTCCTGCTTCTAACACATCCATTTTGTGCTGCTGCTTAATACTGTATATCCCACTCACTAAAAGGTGCCATGAAAAAGAGATGCTCGGTGTTATTCATCCATCACTGGTCATAACCTTGTGCCTGATCAGTGCACTTCTCATGTTGCTCTACAATTTTGGCTCCACAAATACAGCATATTTTTGCTTCTAAGCTACATTGTCTATGCCATTAACAAACCATTCACACTCACATTCAGTCCTGAAGGTTAATTTAAACTTACAAGTTCACTCAAACAAGCGTGTGATGCTGGGAGAGGCACTTCTAGTGATACTGAAGGCCCTTGGAGTGACATACGTGGGGACTGCAGTTCACCATTTACCCCTGAACCATAAACGTGACTGTAAAGAAGCACATCAAAGCATTTTTCTCCACTCTTTTTGTTCAAGTTTTTGCACAAGTAAAATGTGATTTTACACTCTGCCTGCTTTGTAATGCTGTGCTGTATAATTAAAGAGGAATCTGACACCTCCAGCAACATCTCATCTTCACTAGCACTTCATTTGCATGAAATATTAACACACGAGTTTAGAAAGAAAAGATGAAACAATGGCACTCTGACATCAATGCCGTGGACTTTTATTTTATTTTTTATTTTCATTTTATTTTTTGCCTCAATCAGCCACATGCTAATATCATCTTGTCAGTTCAATGGATCATTTATTCCACTCTAAAACACTTTGTGTGACATGTTCAAACCTACGGTGCCACTTGAACTTTGGAGATGAATACTTATAGGCAATTTCTCTCAGTTCTTTGCATGAGGCACTGACAATGAAGGCTTTTAGATATTAAAATAGAAGTGCAAATGTAAAACTGTAAAAGTCTTTCCAAGTAAAACATTGCCTCAACCTAAACTGAAGCTTAATTTGATCACCTAAAATCAACGACTTATGAATACAGGTACAATAATTCACTATGTATGCGACTATGTAAATCTGACACTGTAATTGCAATAATTTCTCTAATAGGGCATCATCCAATTCTTGTTATCCATAGCAACAGCTGGGATTTTAAGGCGTTACTCATTTGGCTGTCCTGCACCTGCTGCTCCTGTTGGCTCATTGGACTGAGGCCAGTTTTATGAATCATAGCCTTGTGCAAATACCAACTCTGCTCAACAACACAACCTGATGCATTCATTATCAAAACAGGAGATTTTTTTTTAATTCATTTTGATTAAAATGCTTTAAGTAAGGCATGATTTTGTGATAATCTGATCATCTGGAGCTTGGAGCTTCATTATAACAAAAATAAAAATCAAACCCAGGCCACTCTGCATATGTGGTACTTACTCAGGTTGTGGGAAAGGGGCAATTATCAGTTTCAAGGTACATTGCAGATTTAAAATGTCACTCCTAATCCCATGACACTTCATTTAAGCTGCTCTTTTAAATATGAGTTGGTGTAGTAAAACCAGGGAGAGTAGAATGGTGTGTACAAAAGAGCTTCAAACATTTGTGCTGTGAAAATATTCAAACAAATTGGTAATTTACAATAGTGATCACAAGATCTGTGTCAGCCAAACCCTAAACTCAGGAAGACAGGTTTTCATTAGCTCCTTAAGTCAGTAGAAGAAGAATTTGGAGCTGTAGACTTTAAGCATTAAACCTCCAGCGAATGCAAAGTCAGCACAAGTGGTCAAAAGCCAGTGTACTTTCTCAAATAAGTGAATCTAGATTAATGGATGTAGTGAAGGAGGTCATGGAGTTAGTTTGTGTGAGAGAAGAGCATGAGGAGGATGGGGATGGATGAAGGCAGATCCACTGTGGCGACCCCTGAAGGAAACAGTCTAGACTAGAGCAGAAAAAGATCTCTAGTTAATAGCACTACCATACAGTCCATCCCCGACTGCCGAAAAGGGAAAGCAAGGTGCAATCAAACCGGCGCGACTCTCAGGACATAAACCTCTATAAGGGTGCTGTAATGACTTTGGGTGAGTGGGACTATTCAGAAAGAGGCTGTATATTCAGAACAAAGGTGGCAAGAGCTGTTGCTGTGGTACAGATTCAAAGTGTCACAGTCAGAGCCCTCTCTTCTCTATCAGCTGTGGATGTGGCCAAATAAATGGGCCTTAACACAAATGTAAACTGGTCAAATGTTAGTCAAAAGTTGGGGTTTTTTTGCTCCTGTTCTTAACATCTTTACAGATCTTTATACATTTTTCTATATGTTTTTTTCTTGCACCAAGGCATCCAATCTGTACTATGACAATAAACAATAAAAAACACATTACTCGTCTATGGTATTTTCTGAGCAGCACGGTGCCTTTGCCACATTACCACCCTCCACATCACAACCTGCTGAAACATATTCCTCTGTGTCTCCCCTAATGACCACTAATGCTTTAATAACCCGTGTTCTCTGCCAAGCTGCAGACATTTGAATATTCAGCAATGTGATAAATAAAGATGTCCCTTATATCTGATGGGAATGGGAATATCCATTAGGAACACATGGAAAATACTCCAGTGATTTACATAGATGGGAGTGCATGTGAATGATGTAAGAAACGATAAAGAAATCAGGAAGTAAAAATAATGGCTGGACATGGGTCACAGCTGTCATTTGGAGCGGTTCAAAAGAACAGCTGGTGGTGAAGCAGGGGGTTTAAGAGATTACAGGAAGAGGAGATAATGATAAAAAGGTGAGTCACTGGTATAAAAGTGAGGATGGGACAGTCTCGGTGTGTATCTTAAAAAGAGGATGAACATAAACACACAGTGTGGGTGTAGATAAATGAGTCCAGATAAAAGCCAGCAGCATTCATTATGTTTTGAGTAGTCATTGTGTGAGTCACAGGCCTTGCCTTTATAATCCAAATCAGTGCTCTCCAACCTGTTGGAAAGACACATCTGAAAGTCATGGATGTGTCTCCAAAGATTATTCATGCCTTCATCCAAACATACAATTTAACTGAACTGATTACGACCAGTTCTTTAACTCATGACAGCAAAAAACATATCAATGTCTGCAACACAGCTTTGTGGAAATGAGCAACCAGCAACATTGCATTGTTTAAAACATACAAGGAGTGAAGCACATCAATCATTATCAGGGTTTGATAAATAGACATTTAAAGCCACACAGAACCCCAGAGGAAGGAACCATTACTCAGGGCACAAACTGAGCACTGCTGCAGGAGAAACACAGGCTTTAGGATGTTCATAAAATAAATGAATTACATATTTGTTTTAAATGCAAAATCCAATCTGACATATTACATAACAATGTTCCTGCAGGGCTTCCATAGCTGTTCACAGGCTGTCGAAAGGGGTGTGAGGCCTGGAATTGCAGTCTATTTTCAATTTTTGTCAGCAATTTTTAAAAAGTCAAAATGTTAACCATAAGTAGCCTGTCTATAATAAGGATTGTAAAGCATTTTTGCCTCGATATTTTTTTATTGTTCCATTGATGTAAAAAAACAAAAAAAACAAAAAACACTCTTAAAGTTATTCTTTCTAATGTAAGGGTTAGGGATTTGATTGTTATGAATGTAATTTCTTAGAGCCAATGGAACATGATGCCAAAGAAGTGTATTTGTGTATAATGTTTTTTTGCTTTGTGATTATGTATGAATGAATTAATTAATAAATGATTGGATTAAATTAGTATTTTGGACAAAATATAACAACAGAAGAAGAAGAAGAAGAAGAAGAAGAAGAAGAAGAAGAAAACATTTTTACACTATGGTCCAGTGTCCATCAGAAAACGTCAGTGATAACAGTCTTTTAATTAAATCTCTAATGGGCAGAGAGAACAGTCAGACAAGTTATAAATTACACACAGTAATGAATATTTTCAATTATAGAAATCCTGACTGACAAAGCATCAGCTTTAATGACTCGGTGTAGCACAAACTCCGAGAAGTTGTGGGAGAGAAATGGCTCACGAATGTTGGAGCTTGCATTATTTACCTCCGTAAACAAATAACACCTCCACAAACATAAAGCTGATGGAAAAGTGGCAGCAGGAGATTGAAATAAAAGCCCAAGTGTATTTCTTATGTCTTGACCTAGTTCCTGCATTATAGTTTGCGTCATTATCTGCAACGCGCTTATTCACAGACATCAAAGCACAAAGCAAAGCAGGCAAGGCGGCCATTAGTTTGTCCTGGGAGAGAGGACGCTGAAAACAAGTTCGAGGAAATTTACGATAACATACAAATGCATTATTTAGCACTGATGTGATTAGACAGTGGCCAGAATATTGCAGAGCAGAGTAATTAAAATGAAACAACCAACACAATGTGGCCCCAGCTTTTCAATGCACTGAATAGCTCTTTTTTTTTTTCTTTTTTTTTTTGCAGAAATATGAAATAATCATTATAATTCTGATTTGCAGCCAAGGTTTGCTCTGGCTGACAAATTCATTTAGCCGGCACAGACACAATGTGAGTGTTGTATTGTTTTGTGACGGTCAACAAAAGTTCAAAATAAAAGGGTGTGTAGGAAGACCCAAAAAACATGAAAGGGAAGGAATCAAAGGCAGTGTGAACATGGCCCTTCAGCTCCGGGTTAGTGCCTCCACAAACACACAAGAGGCAGAAGGTACAGTAGGCTGTTGACATTTAGATGATATTTTCATGGACAGAGTTAATTTTAGCTCGGATAGTGTACGCTCTAAGCCGTAAAAGTCAAACATAATAAGATTTTAAATGATTGCTTTTTGATGGAACTTCAATCAAGAGCATTGAGTAAATAAGGATTAATTATTAAGACAGAAAAAGATTGCATGTAGTTTCAGTAAAATCAGGAACAACAAAGGCAACACCTGGAAAAAAATCTGTGCATTCAGTTACAAGATTCAATGTTCCAATAGGTTTTTGTTATTTCTTAGCACTAAACTTACACTATTTAGCTTTTACTGATGAATGATTAAATGCTTTTCCACCTGTCGTTTCATTGCAGCCTGTTGACTGAAGTATAGCTTGTCTGACTGATCATGAAGTATGACATGTAGTAATCTGTCACATATTGAACAAGTACTGGATTTGTAACCTTTTTTTTTTTTTAATAATATAAGCTATTTTAACGTGCTGTAGTGGAAATATAGATACAAAAATACAGATAATTTGACTTTTAATGTTAATAAATGGGCAATAATAACATCCATTTAGAATTTAGGGGAAGAAACAGAAACTCCAAACCATCACATATGACCAAAGACACACAAAAATCTCCACATTTAAAAGTAGTATTTTGTAATTGCATTTTATTATCTAGCATATTTTGTGATGAAACTAGATACAAAAACATGAAAATTCAAAACGCTGGTTGAACATGCTCTTTACATTACATCTTCCATGACTTTATATAGAACGAGCTAATCCTAAAACTGACTTGATGATATCATTACATGCAATTTTCCTGCTATTATTACACCTCATTTATAAAAGCTCTGTCACTAACCTTATTCTGGGTTTTTAATTTCCAACTCAATTAGATTGGAGTGAAGTATGACTGAAGACTTTTGGAGGGAGAAGTGAGATTCAGTTTTTTTTTTTTTTGGCTGTGTCCAATATCTTCTTTGGCATGTGCGACTTGGGGAATACCTTATCTAAATACCAACATCCATTTGGCATTTCGTATTAAATTAATTTATAGCACCTTTCTTTATCATTCTGCATGAAAATTTATTCTTTGAATCTTTGGCTTCAAAAAAAGAGGCCTATTTTAAGAAGTGAGACGCAGCCGAGCACAAAGAGAGACGTTTAAACAAACAATCTACTTGAGCTGTCTGATTGGGCCCTCGAATCAATCTGTCTGCTGAGTAATAATGACAAAGCTGAAGGTAAACACCGCGCTATATGAGCAGTCACAGCCTGCAATTTCACGTCAGAAAGAGAATGACTACTCACCTGCGCAGTCAAATGGTGTTTACTCCAGCGCAGCTAGACAGCGCTCTGATTG
The DNA here is from genome assembly GCA_036850595.1 of Rhyacichthys aspro. Taxonomy (NCBI): domain Eukaryota; kingdom Metazoa; phylum Chordata; class Actinopteri; order Gobiiformes; family Rhyacichthyidae; genus Rhyacichthys; species Rhyacichthys aspro. The sequence goes on along the minus strand of JAWCTZ010000437.1, from coordinate 394 downwards.
GGCTTGAGTCACACTTTGATTGTTTTGAACATCTTTACTGGAAAGGTTTTCCCTCACCTACAATTATTGATCCATTGTTGTCCTAATGAGACAATGATGCTTATTGCTCTTCATTTTTACTGAAAATGATATCATGAGATGGGGATTACACAACAGCAGAGGGGTTAGCACTAGTCTCACAGCTGAACATATATTGGAGAATCTAAATTGTCCTTATAGTCAACCTGTGCATGGTTGTCTGTGAGCAAGGGTAAACATGGTATTTTTTTAAAAAGAGCTCCAAAATAAGCTACCAAGGGCAAAAACAAGCCTGACATAAACAGATTCTGCCCGTGCATTGTATGATAAAAAGCTAATCTGTGAAAATGTAACCAGGATGTTTGTTTGTCTGAAG
>JAWCTZ010000436.1:0-41655 GCA_036850595.1 Rhyacichthys aspro | reverse complement strand
TTACTGTCTCATGTAGTGAGAACAAGTGGCCTGAATTTATTGAAGCAATAAAAGCGCAACAGGGTGAACGAGTTAACTTTGATGAGTTGGACTGGAACACCAAGTGTGAAATTTTACGCAGTAACCCAGTGACTACAATGAGAATGTTTGACAAACGTGTTGAAGCATTATTCAGAGATTTAATCCTGTCTCCTGCACAGCCAATTGGAAAAGTGGTTGATTACTTTTACAGAGTGGAATTTCAGCACAGAGGAAGTCCACATATTCACTGTCTCATTTGGGTAGAAGGTGCCCCTGTGTTTGAGGAAGATGATGATCAGACAGTTAATGATTTCATTAACAAATACATCTCAGCCAAGCTTCCTGATCCAGAGAAAGAACCTGAACTGTATAAACTGGTGTCTGAGGTACAGATGCACAGTAAAAACCACACCAGAACATGTCGTAAAGGCAGAAACAGTGGATGTAGGTTTGGATTTCCCAAGAATCCCATTCAAGAGACCATGATCACCAGACCTGAATACTGTGAGGATGCTTCAAAGGAGACAATGTCAAAACTCAAATCTTTAAAGGCACTGCTACATGAGCCAGAAAATGCTTCTATGAGTTTGGAGGAGCTCTTGGTCAAGTGTGATTTAACCATGAATGAATATGAAACTCACTTACATGCCATGGCAAACTCTAATGTGGTAATGCTGAAGCGTGAGCCTAAAGACTGCTGGGTCAATCCTTATAACCCTATAATACTCAAAGCATGGCGGGCTAATATGGATATACAATTCATTACAAATGCATTCTCTTGCTGTATGTATTTGACCTCTTACATCATGAAGGGGGAGTCGCAGATGAGTGAGTACCTCAAAACTGTCATAAACAACTCAGATAGACAACAACCAAGTGATCAGATGAAGGAGATTATGCAAGCTTATTCTAAAAAGAGAGAGGTCAGTGCACAAGAATGTGTGGCTAGAGCTTGTGGACTACAACTGAAAAAGTGTACTCGCAGTGTAGTGTTCCTCCCAACTGATAATAACAATGTCAGACTGAGCAGACCCATGTCAGAGCTGGAAAACCATTTACCTGGCAGTGAAAACATCTGGATGTCAAGTCTTTTGGACAAATACAGATCACGACCTGAAACACCAGAGTTTGAGCAGATGTGTTATGCTGATTTTGCCTCCACTTGCAGACTGGTTTATGGCAAAGATAAGAAAGGTAAAGATGTAATGCCGTTGCTGAATGATTTGGGATATGTTCAGAAGCGATTACGCATTGATAAAAATGCCATTATCAGATATCATCGATATTCACCAGAAAAGAACCCTGAAGAGTTTCATGGTAACATGTTAAAACTATACCTTCCACATCGGGCAGAGTGTCAGCTAAAAACAAATGCGTTTCCCACTTACCAGTCTTTCTATGAACAGGCTTGTGTCCAGCTGCCTTATACAGATGATATTGTTTCTGTGCAGAGTATTATAAAGGAAAACCGAGATAAATATGAGAAACATGCTAAAACAGTTGAGAGTGCCTTAAAAGAATATGAAGAGAAAGGTGGATTTAGTGATGCCTGGGCCTGTATGGTAGCACCAGCAGCAGAAGCAGAAAGGCTTGAGTGTATTGAGGAGATGGAAGCCAGAGAACCAGATCATGATGTACAAGAGAATGTCCCAGAATATAATCGTGAGTCAAATACAGTGAGAGATGCCAGAATCATGCTTGAACCTCCAAAACTAGATCTAACCATGAAACGTCAAATGTATCAGAGTTTGAACCAGATGCAGGCTTCTGTGTTTTATGCTGTAAGAGACTGGTGCATAAAACGTGTTGGTAATGTCAATGTAGAACAGTTCTTTTATTACATCAATGGTGGTGCAGGAACTGGAAAATCACATCTTATCAAATGTATTCATGCTGAGGCCTCAGAAATACTTAGTAAATTAGAGAGAAGTGCAGAAGAGACAGATATTTCAAAGCCCACTGTCCTGTTGACATCTTTTACTGGCACTGCAGCCTTCAACATCTGTGGAACAACTCTACACACTCTGCTGAAACTACCCAGAAGTTTAAAACCTCCATTTCAAGGACTTGGTAACCAGCTCGATGAAGTCAGAGCAGAACTGATGAACGCTGAGATCATTATTATTGATGAAGTGTCCATGGTGTCCAAACAGCTTTTTGCATATGTAGATTTCAGGTTAAAGCAAATTAAAGGTACACAAAGACCATTTGGAGGAATGTCAGTTCTAGCAGTTGGTGATTTTTATCAGTTACCTCCAGTGAGACAGTCTCTGCCACTGTGTGTTTATGACCCCTCTCACATTGACCTGTGGAAAGACAACTTTCAGATGGTTACACTGACTGAGATCATGCGGCAGAAAGATGATGTTGCATTTGCTGAGATGTTGAACCGCATCAGGGTAAAAGAGCTAACAAGAGAGTTATCTGAGGCAGACAGAGCTTTACTCTTAAAGGCAACATGTGACCCAGAAAACTGTCCAAAGGATATACTTCACATTTTTGCAACAAATAAACAAGTGGAGAAGCACAACTCTAAAACACTAGCTCTGTTTCATGATGACATTACAACAATCAATGCAGATGATTACAGTAAAGATCCTCGGACTGGCATGATGGAACTACAGACCACACCATGTAAAGGAAACTTTAATGGATTATCTGACACATTACAAGTTGCAGTAGGTGCCCGTGTTATGCTGACCAGAAACATAGATCTAAATCAGGGACTAGTGAATGGGGCTTTTGCTAAACTTGTCAAACTGGTTTATTCAAATAAAGACCCTTCAAGTGTTCACATGCTGGGACTTGATCTTGATAATAAAAATCCAAGAAGGAAACCGGGATCTGACAATGTGGTGTATCTGGAGAGATCGGAGGAAAAAGTCATTCAGAAAAAAGGACTTGTACGCAGACAGTTTCCCATTAAGCTTGCTTTCGCTTGTACAATACACAAGGTACAGGGTTTAACAGTCTCATCGGCAGTGGTTTCTTTAAAGAAAATCTTTGAACCCGGTATGGGCTACGTAGCAGTGAGCAGAGTGACCTCTCTGAACGGATTGCACATCATAGAGATGGATGAGTCTAAGCTTTATGCTAACCCACTTATCACAGAATCACTAAATAACATGCAACAAGCCAATTTAGATCATATAATGACTTTTTATCACGTGTCTCAAAGACTGGACAGAGAGAGCACATTTTCCATTATCCATCACAACGCTGAGGGTTTACCGTCTCACATACAGGACATTCAGAGTCATCATGAACTGTGTCTCTCAGATGTTTTGTGTTTTACAGAAACCAGACTACGAGGCTCCTTTGTTGCTCCGACTCTACATTTAGAAGGCTTTACGATGTTTGAACGCAGCCGACACGTGTCCTACACCAGTTTCAGTGAAATAGCCAACAGAGATGGTGGTGGAGTCGCTGTTTATGTCAAGAACCATATTGTAGCTCGTGAAATACGTTATGTGCAGAATGTTACTGATCTTGAGTTTGTGGTTGTACAAGTGGATGCTCCTTTCTGTGCATTAATTGTTACCATTTACAGACCCCCTAACTACAAGATGTCACCATTTCTGTCAAACCTCAGAGGCCTTTTGGAGTCACTGGAGATTCTGGACATCCATCCGATTGTAGTTTGTGGAGATTTCAACGAGAACCTGCTGCACTACGCAAGAAAGCCAATTATGGAACTGTTTGAGTCAAGAGGTTATGTCCAACTGATCTCTGCTGCCACCACTGAGAAGAACACACTGCTAGATGCCATTTACATCTCTCGTCCACAACAGTGTCTCCATTCAGGTGTGTTGCACACTTACTACAGTTATCACAGCCCAGTTTTCTGTGTTCTATCATACTCTTAAACTGACAACATGTAGTTTATTGTTATTTGTATTATGTAATTATGTATTATTACGTGTAAGCTTGCATTCTTCAGCTCAGTCCTAATTGTTCTTTAATTACAGGTATTCAGTATTTACATCGTCAGGTTTTATGTTTTTATTGAAGTATTCTTCAGCTCAGTCCTAATTGTTCTTTAATTACAGGTATTCAGTATTTACAGGATCAGGTTTGATGTTTTTATTGAAGTATTCTTCAGCTCAGTTCTAATTGTTCTTTAATTACAGGTATTCAGTATTTACAGGATCAGGTTTTATGTTTTTATTGAAGTATAAGTTTCTGATAAGGTAAGGTAATAAAGTGATTAAGTGTAACATAATTAACTGAAATTTTTAAGATGCAAAATACGAGTCTTCAGCGTCTCCAGGTTAAGAGTTCTCATTTCCCCGGTGTTATGGTTCATGGTGGACCCCTACATGCATGTCGGTGGAAAGTGGGAGGGTAATGCATGTAGGGGTCCACCATAAACAACATCAGTAGGCTGCTGTACACAGCAGAGAGGATCACCTACTGCTGTTGTGTGCAGCAGCCTTCAGGTTACGTTGGCCTCTGCATGCATCTGGGTGGGTTGCGGTTAAAGCCTGTTTCACACAGGTTACCTCACCTCACTGCAGTGGGAATGTTGCTGTCAGGTCTATATTCAATTTTTTTTTCTTCATGTTTTAAAATCATGTATTTTCAAAGCTTGTAATAGAAACCATCATGAGGGTATCTTGTACATGGGCCAATGTCAGCCTCATGAGCAGCAGACAATTAAGAATAAATCATAGTCCATTTAACTGGTTTATCTGACAGCAACTGTCCCACTGTCCATTTTGTTTTTAACAAAAAAAATTACCTCTAACATATTATACATACATTAAATGTAAATTATGTGTCTTTATAATTTTGTTTTTTTTGTAATGTATATTCTTTTCAGTTTTTAACAGTTGAAATTGTTTAAAGAGTGAAGAAGGCCGAAAGGGTTGATGCATGCAGAGGCCAAAGTGTGTCCAATGACAGGATACATACGCTTTGTGCTTAGGATGTGTTCACACTTGTAATCTGCTTCATTTAGTTCACATCAAAGAAACAGAAACAAATCCATTTAGTTCAGTCCATAAACACCCGGTTTATCTGTGAAGTGTGTTTGAGTGAGTTTGTCAAAATCAAGGCGTTTTAAAAAAATAATATAATAATGATGCAATGTTTAAAACACTGAAAGTGCCTGAACCGAGACCCTTGTTTTGAAGGTATCTGGGAGCAAGTGTGAACACAACCTTAGACTGTACCAGCTGACACCCCACTGCTCCATCTGTTTCAGATGGATACAAATATGTATATGTGCTTTTCCCCCCTGTTTTTTTATTCACTCTATTGTGACACTCTCATATACTACCCACTTATCTCTTATGGACTAGCACTAGTACCGCCACAGGTGGTTCAGCCCTGTACTTCTGAGTCCACAAAGAACTGGCCCCTACACTAACCTGCTCAGTCCTTCTGAGTCCTCAAAGAAACCACCTTCTACACTAACCAGCTCTGTCCAGCTGAGTCCTCAAAGAAACCACCTTCTACACTAACCAGCTCTGTCCAGCTGAGTCCTCAAAGAAACCACCTTCTACACTAACCAGCTCTGTCCAGCTGAATCCTCAAAGAAACCACCTTCTACACTAACCAGCTCTGTCCAGCTGAGTCCTCAAAGAAACTAGCTTCTGCATTAACCAGCCGCTGTCCTGTCCAGCTGCTGCAAAATGAACAGTACACTGAAACCTGAGGTTGATGGGGCATCACTAAAAGGCCTTCTGCAACCTTTCACCTCAAAGCAGTAGGTTGAGGATGAAAACATATTTTATTCATGTCACAATTAATAAAAGTATTCATTGTTCTTTTTATTTCAACTGTAGGTACCAGTTCAGTTGTCCTTGTTTCACATAAAGAAGCACAGACAAACAGTGAAGAGTTACAGCTGTGAACAAGGTAATAATATTTCAATAATAAGTGTCACAATACATTTTCTTTTTACCAGATATAAGAAGGACATGTACTGAAACCTGAAGCATTGTTTTTTGTCTTTTTGTCTTTTTCAGGGTTTCACATTTAAATTAACAAATGTTACAGATTTGTCCATCCACGGCTACAAGGACTAGAGCAGAGCTGGAAGCTACTATAACTCAACTGCCCTGTCTAGCTGCCCTCCCAGAGGTAACCTGAGGTTGATGCTATATCACCAAATGGTCGTCTGCAACCCTAGAAAACAGTGCTGTATGAGGTATTGAAAGTTTGATTGAAACTATATTAATGACATGTAATTAAAAAAAATATTTATAATTACTTTACCTGTTCTCTAGTAAGTCACATTTGACTCATAGAGCAAGAGAGAGCAACAGCTTGACTTAAATGCTGCAGACTATCATCTTCACCTCATTACCGGGGCATTGTTATATCATCATCATCATCAGTGGCACAAAAGTAAGCACCAAGAGGGAATAAAGCTTTTAATTTTGCTAATACACATAAACACAATAACAAATAATCATTTCTTGTGGAATGTTTATCTCAACAGCAGCAAAACAAGAAAGCAACAGAATGAAGTGTAAAAGCTTAAGTTAGGCTTCTACAGGCAGCTGAAAGTATTTTTACATAAATCTTGTTATTGTGCCTATTATTTTAAATTCCACTGTTCACTGTAAAAGTATGTGAACTAGTCAAAGATGCACTGTTAATATAGAAAAGATATTCTGTATTTTTGTTGAATGTTCATATTATCAGTTCTTGTTTGGTGACAGCTAGATGTTTACAGAGTTGGATGTTTTTGTTTTTTTTTAGTCATTCAATGAATCAATTTTGAGGTTTCAGTGGGTTCAGTCTTTCTCCTTGTAAAATCTGATGTAAGAAAGAGGTTTATGAGCTTCTTCTCCTTCTCATTTTCACATTCGTTCAATTAACTTCAATTCAACTACAACTTATTAATTCCCAAGGCAAAATACAATTGGTCTTATTGCTGTTGGGAAGAAGGAGCTCACTGATCTCAAACTTCCACTCGCTGCTCTGTTGGTCAAAAACAATGCAGGTTGTTGTTGTTGCTGTTGTTATTATTATCAAAAAATAATTTGGGGTTGTCAGCTGGTACAGTGGTTCTCTATGGAAGTTAAATTGTTCTTGTTCTTCTTGTTGTTATTATTATTATTATTATTATTATTTATTATTATTATAAAAAAATAATGTGGGGTTGTCAGCTTGTACAATGGTTCTCTTTGGAAGTTAAATTCTTCTTGTTCTTCTTCATCTTCTTCTTCTGATTATTATTATTATTTTTATTATTATTATTATTATTATTGTTATAATTATTATTATTAATATTAATTATTTTTATTATTGTTGTTGTTATTATTATTATTTTATTATTATTATTATTATTGTTATTATTATTATATTATAAATTATTATTATTGTTATTATTATTATTATTGTTATTATTGTTATTATTGTTATTATTATTATTATTATTATTGTTGTTGTTGTTATTATTATAATATTGCTGGATTATTGTTATTAAAACACATTTTAGCACTTATTCAGCATTGAATTCAGCTTAATTCATCTTCTTTCTGCTTAATTCAGTTTCTTTCATCTTGATTCAGCTTCTTTCATCTTAATTCAGCTTCTTTCATCTTGATTCAGCTTCTTTCATCTTAATTCAGCTTCTTTCATCTTAATTTAGCTTCTTTTAGCTTCATTCAGCTTCTTTCACTTCATTTCAACATTCAGCTTCAGCATCCACACGCAATGGCTTCTTCAGCCATTGCAAAGATTCTAGTTATTATTCCAGTTTATTCTTCCACCGTTTTTTGTCCGCTTTCAACTCATCAGCCGTTCAACCGATTTCAGCCATTCAAACTTTAAAACGTGTCTAAATTCAGCGACATGGGTGCTATTACTTTTGGTATTCATATCTTTTATACTTTTTCAAATATTTTGCCTTTTATGGCCTAAAACCCCCATTCATTTCCTATGGGATTTCACCAAAATTCACGTTTTTCAGCTTTTCCTTCAGCTCCTTCAGCTGTTCACTGCTTCAGCATACTTCAACATTTCAGCATCATTCAAACGTTCAACGAATCACAAGAAATTCATCTTTTCAGCTATGTTTTTACTTTTTCAATATCTTCTACCGTTTTTCTTCAGTCACAGTGTAAAGCGATCAGCACTTTTTGGATTTTACCTGCGTTAGAATGCGTTGTTATGGTCGCTATGCTCCAACTGTTAGAGTGGGTGATGTCACAGGTGACATCACCCACTCTAACTTTTCAGCTTTCTTCACCATTTCATGCTTCAGCTCTTGTCGCTTCCACTAATTTCACTTCATTCAACTAATTTTATGCTTAAAATGTAGGGATTTTCGTGCTCTTTCAGAAAATGTATCTTTCAAAGCTCTGTGATTTACTACATTTGAATCAGAGCTTCAACAGTGGAGCAAAGTCACCTTACTTCTCCATTGACTCCCATTCTAATTTTGATCCAACTTTTCTCCTCAGACTCAGAGCTCTTACACATGTTTAACTTGTCACTGCTCATTCATTTTTCATCCAATTAACATAAATTTCATATCCACATGTTCAGCAGAGTCTCCTGTCGCTCACAGTTCAAAGATTTTTCAGATCTGATGTACGGTTCCTGCAATAAACTCTTGTGTTTAAAGGCATCATTTCACTCATACTTCACTGTTTAAAGCAATGCTTTTCCAATATCCTTCTCTCAGACCAGGTCCAGACCACACCTAGAACCAGACCAGGACCAGACCAGGTCCAGGCCTGGACCAGACTAGGACCAGACCAGGTCCAGACCAGGTCCAGACCAGAGCCAGGTCCAGACCAGACCTAGAACCAGAGCAGGACCAGAGCAGGACCAGACCAGGACCAGAACAGGACTAGACCAGGATCAGACAAAGACTAGACCTAAAACCAGACCAGAACCAGAAAAAGACTAGACCAAGACCCGACCTGGACCAGACTAGAATCAAAGAGCAGTACTAGTCCAGGATAAGACCAGGACTAGACCAAGGCCAGGACAAGACCAGGCCCAGTACCTGACCGCTACTAGACCAGGATGAGACAGGAACTAGAAGAAGACTAGGACCAGACAAAGACCAAGACAAGACCAGGCTCAGACCAAGACCAGGTAAAGACCAGTACCAAACCCTGAACCAGACCAGGACCACACCAGCACCAGACCAGAACTGGTTTAAGATCAGATCCAAACCAGCTTAATTCAAAGTCCTTTAACATCTCCCATTGTATTTCAGCTTTTTTAAGGAATATAACATGTTTCAATTTATTACAGCTTAGATCAACTTAGTTAAGCTTCCATCACCTTCACTCAATCTAATTCACCTTCTTTCATCTTAAGTCATCTTCTTTCATCTTAATTCAGTTTCTTTCATCTTGATTCAGCTTCTTTCATCTTAAGTCATTTTCTTTCATCTTAATTCAGTTTCTTTCATGTTGATTCAGTTTCTTTCATCTTAATTCAGCCTCTTTCATCTTAATTCAGCTTCTTTCAGCTTAATTCAGCTTCTTTCAGCTTAATTCAGCTTCTTTTAGCTTCATTCAGCTTCTTTCACTTCATTTCAACATTCAGCTTCAGCATCCACACGCAATGGCTTCTTCAGCCATTGCAAAGATTCTAGTTAGTACTTCATATACACACTTTTAGTCAGCACTTGTTCACTGTAAAGAGTTTTATTACATTTTCAAATATTACAGTTTTGTTTGGCTTGACCAATAGAGTCCATAGATATTTGGAGGCGCAGTCCATGGAATAGCCTATATTCAGCTGCCTGTTTAACTTGTTGTGCAGTGATGTGTGGAGGGAGTTGAGAACAATGAACTTTGCTGTAGGTATATGGCCTTATTAAAAGCTAAAATACACACTGTTCACTGGATAAAACCATGCAGACCGCTTTCATGGCTTTAATGTTGGTGAGCTGCAAATAATGTGCGACCCTGAATACTGGGCCTGTATAGATGTGTGTGCGTGAGAGTGGATGGATGTCTAAGATGGCGAAATAGTGGAAGGCATAAGATATAAAGTGGTGTGAAGGACGGACTGAGAATGAGAGGAGAACAGAACGAGGAGCTGTGGTGAGATTAAGAGACATATGTCCAGGTGATAGCTAGTCAGGATCAGTTGTTAAGGCCGGGTCTCGTCCACACCAAGCAGCATGAAGCCCACCTCCTCCCCTTAATCCCCCTCCCTTGATAAGCCCCTCCACTCCTCATACTCACATCCAGCCTGCTACAATCTACGATCAAAATCCGCTCCCGTGCAATCTCCCGTGCATCAGCTGCCAAATGAAGTTCCTCTCTAGAAAAAAACTTGGCTGTTGAATGGTGTGAGGCCTGGCGGGCAGCGAGCATAGACGGCCCTTGTGTTGAAGCCAATAATCCGGCGTCGGGCTTCAGGTGCGCTGAGGGCCGTGATTGACAGCGCTTGATATGAGGCCCTCGCCTCACTTGACATTTGGGTTTCATAAGGTCTGGAACAAAAGGCAGGGGCAAAATAATCAGAGAGGGGCGCAGGCAAATAAATCTGTTTATTCCTCTTCACCTGCCCCCCTTCTCCTCACCCCAGCTCGCCCACATCAGCGCTCAGCCCTCGGAGGCGAATGAGGGAGGGCACGATATTACCTTTTCTGAGCCTTAGTGGATTCACACACCACGACAGCAGGTCACTTTAGGCCCTGTGCTTACCTGAGATATTAGTTTGTATGTGCGCCACATAGAAATGTGTATTTGAATGGCTGAGGCTGTACGTGTGCACAATTCCTTGTATGTATGAGGGAGAGGCAGAAACAACAGAGAAGAGAGAGACCGACAAGCAGGGAGGACTGATTTGGTGTCATATAGAGTGATAACCATTTTGTGTGTGTGCCTGAGCCAGAAGAAAAATATGGAAGATACATATAACAATGGCAGGAGCAGCTTTAAGATATAAACAGACAATATAACAGCAGAACAAAGGGACGTAACAACAAATTGAGACCAAAAGAACATCTATAGAGAGTAAAGCCACACATCATTAGGATTATGGAGCCAGTCAGTTAGAGGAGCTAAATGACTGAATGCAGTGATTAGGCGAACCAACAGTGTGTTTCATCTACCCACACTAAACATACCCACAGTGGCAAACGTAGCCTGGCACACTTGTTCCTTCCACTACATCAGCGTGAGTCTGCAGGGAGATAAAGAGAGCGCTGACTCCTGAACTGTAAGCTTACTTTAATGGCCAATGCCATTAAAATCAGCAAAGAACTGAATGTAAACCTTATTACACAACAATTCAATGTGTGTGAATGGAAAGATTGTTTGGAATAGCCTATTGCAGGATCATTGCACAGGAATTTGTCAGGTCTTTAAACACGTTAGCAGCATTTAGACGTCAAACAATTAACATTCTGAAAAATGTTTTTATTCAGAGAATACAGCCCTGGCTGTAATAAATGTGTGCAAACTAGGCAAGAATAAAAATGTTTACTGCACTATTAGGCTCACTAAAGGAACGAGCTGCACTTTTAATGCTCCTAATGCTCACTTCCTTCCTGCCATGTTCCTTTAGGTAATTGTCTATACTGTGCCATCAGGATTATCAATACATCCTGAAGTAATATAAAGTATTAATTAATAATGTTTTAAATGCGGTAGTACCCCAGTTATGAAACTGATCCGGGCATCAAACTGTAAGGTTAAAAAGTGCTTTCACTGACAACAAAGAACAAAACTGCTAATTGGCACATGTGCTAAGAAACTTGCCTCCAGGTTTACTATGACCTTGGTGCAGATTTCCAGGTGCTACAACATCACAATCTGTGAGATTTTTGGGGGAAATTGTGTGTCTTCTGTGAGCAGGTTTACTTCTGTAGATGGTGGTATGGAGTTGTATGGGTGTTTCTCTTGTGATTGTGGTCTATATGGGTTATAAGACATGTACCACTGACCACTGGTGGAGGCCAGAGTGGTCCTTTATCCATTTCTGACAATTCTGAAAATTAGCATTGACTTGTACATCTTTAAAAGTTTATAATACTAAAGAGTAAACTGTGTGTAGATTTCTAGACAATGGCTACAATGAGTAGGCTACCTACTTGCAGAACATTTGTGCATAATAAAAGTGTTCAGCCTTCATTGAATTAAAAACTTGTAAAAACGCTGTTCACCTGGGAGATGTGATGTCTCTGGAAATCTCTATAAAACACAGGAGGGAACAGATATTACATTAATCCTAGTGACATCCTTTAGCAGCAGTCTGGACCCCACGTGGGGAGCCTCCATAAATTGCATCCTGTTGTCAGTGATTGGGCGAAAGACACGACGAGGGCGCGCACCTTGTCGTATCGATTGGCTGCCTTTAATGGCCGCTCCTCCTTGAGACCACACACCATTGGCTCCGGAGGGCATCGCGGGAGCAATAGGGAAGTTGTAGTTCCTTGGACGAGACGCGCTTCTGTGCTGCTTATTATCGACTTATATGAATTAAACTACACGTCCCAACGTCACGCCACACGGGCTCGCGTAATCGTCGTGGATGTGTAATTGCGTTCGCTCGACTGGTTGCTTCTAAATTTGGCGTAGCATGGGTTGGCCGCTCCAGTCTGCGAGGTTCTCCGCTGCTGCTGCTGGGATGTGTAGAGGAAATTGAGCAAGGCAATCGATGCACAACAACGGGACACAGTGGAGAGGATCGTGGACAGCGAGGGTCATGTGACAGGGGACACAGAGTTAGATGTCATCTGAAGAATAACGTGAAAAAATGAGGAAATGAAGAAACTCTTACTTGACTGTTTTCAAAGAATGGACTTTGAGGATGTTTCCACCTACGGTCACTGACTGACCAAACGACGTTGCTTGTATTTTTTCCCCACACAGAGGAACTTTGCAATATCTTTTTTAATGATTCGAGATCTGAGTAAGATGTACCCCCCGGCGCGGCATCCGGTAAGTGCTCAGCTCGTGCAATCCCAAACAGTGTGTCAAAACAGCGCAGATTAACACCAGCGCGTCTAATCACTTTCAGTCAGTTCCCGTGCCATCGCGCGCTCGCCCGGACAATCGCGCTCATTGTCGCTGCTGCAGCTGTGTGTATGATGCCTCTGTGTGTATGATGCCTCTGTGTGTGAGGAATCTAAGTCAAACCGAAAGGCCATCCGAATCACAGGCGCGTATTGTCACCCACAGTCTGTGCTTCGTGTGTGCGTGCACTCCTGCGTACTGAGGACCAGAAAAAGTGCTGCTATTTATCACAAAAGTGAGGTCATTATTTTAAGCAAACATCTTATTATTATTATCTGATACCTGCTTGTTTCTTCACCTTAAAGCGAGTTTAGATAAGACTGGAGAATGGTTAGGATTAGAATTTAGTTTGTTTTTAATGTTAGGAATTAATGTTGGGTGTTTAGTGTTGACGTTTTGCTCCAGAATGTCATTTGTCACTGCCAATGAACCGGGCTCAGTCAGAGGACTGGGCATGTGACGTTTAAATCACCACTAATTACTAAATTATGTCTAAGAATTGTCATTTTGTATTTGTTCTGTGCCCTCATAGATCAATAAATAGGTTTCACTGTAAATATGCTCACTTCTTTGTTGTTAAAGAGTGCATTTATCATTATAATTTAGTTGTAATTTAGATGTTATTAATTTCATTACTTTCCAGTTAATTGTCCAGCTCAACCCATTAAGTTTACTTTGCTCTTTCCTTGCATGCTGTGTGATTTGGGCTCACTGTGGAGGTCCCGCACCAGCCGGGTCAGCCGTTCAAATTCACTGTCACCGAGTCCTGTGACCGCATCAAGGAGGAGTTCCAATTTCTGCAAGCCCAGTACCACAGGTAAGTTTCAGACAAGGCATCATGAACAACAGCGTATCAATGGAGACATTAGTAAAGGGCTCTGTGCTGGTCTCCATTCATCAGAGTTAACCTCAAGGTCAGATTAGACAAAGCCCATATTTGTTTGTGACAATGACTAGACTTGGAGTCATCTGGGTGTCTGCTGCAAACGCCAAATCTGACAAATGCACATTGTGCTTCCCCATATTCTTTGTAGTGTATCTGTTATTTACAGAGACTGAATTCTGGTGCAGCTCTCACGTCATCTGAGTTTGTATGTAGCTTAAAATACATATTTGTGTACATATGATATGAGATTTAATATTTTGTGCATATCCTATTTAGTCCTATTTTTAACAGATTGAATCAAAATCTAAATGACGGTTGATCTCATGTTGCCAGGTTCTTGCCAAGCCACAGCCAATGAGTCATCTACTATGATACAAACAATTTTCTGGGAAATGCATGACATAATGACATGAAATCAAAAGCCAAACACTGATGTTTGCTGAGAAATTAAATTTGCATAGTTTGAATGAATTTCCTTGAGGAAGGGTCTTGCACAGACTGCACTTGTTTGAGGTCATCTATCACAGGCGACTCTCCACAGGTAAACCCATCAACCTTGGTATTCATGTCTCTCTCCGAGTGCAAGTGGTGTGAAATACTTTTACCCAACATGATGAAGTGTGAAATACATTGCTCAGGGCAGAACCAAAAACATGATACCAATGCATAATAATGGCCCACCTCTGGCCAACTCATAATTACAGCCCAATGGCCTTGTGAGATGAAGCAGGCTTCTAGCGTGTTTGCCTGTCTCGGGGATGAATGAGCTCCATAGGCCGCCCGTGCTGATTTACAGGGAATATGCGAATCAGACATATGAAGTGAATAGATGGCTTGACAGATATGGGGAATCTGTTTAACTGTAAAATGGCTTGAACACACAAAGAGGCACCATAAGGCTTTCACTGGTGGGTCGCTTTGTGTTGTTATCTGCATTTCAAAAGACAATTCCTATGTATGGGCTGATCGTATAAATGCTGGAGCCATAAACAACAATTGAATAAAAAAAGGCTTGGGACTCTCAGTTTGAGTCATAGCTCTACGTTTGTCTAGTAATGCATTTGGAGCCTTGTCTCTATAGTTGTAAATTGTTAAACATGAGACATTTAAGACAGCTAAATGAAGCCCTGATCTACTATGAGATAGAAAAATTCATGTAAATGAATGCTATAGCTATCTTTTCTTTGTTCTTTTCTGTCTTGTGTTGAGCTGTTCTCACTTTGCTAATAAAGGCTTCATCAAGCTAGTTCTTTGTTATATTGTTTTAAATGAACCCCAGAAACTCTCATGCCCATGTCCTGCCATTACCTGAGTTATTACCTGGCCATTGTCCTAAGTAGCAGATGCCTCCTTGCTTAAGCTTTCCTGTAATAAGCAACATTTGAAGCTTTAGTGTAACCGCTGTTAAAATGGATCCTCATTATCTGGTTGCTTTTTGTTGATGGTGCAGTTTGAGCATCCACTCACACTGTAAGAATATATGATGAGGTTTGTGTGGCCATCTATTGATCCATTAATTACTGCACCGTACCTGCTGAGTAAGTGTCTGCATCTCTGGGGAACGCAAGTGTGATTCAGGCCCTGTTTTTTTTTTTTTTTTTTTTTTCCACCTGTCTTTGTTGTAAGCAGATTTAGAAATGCCAATGCAAAGTAACAGGATGTAGTTGCTCACACTTAGTTTTTAACAGTCTGTTGCTGTAAATGGCATCTCTGATTTAGAGTCACGCCTTAACGAGTATGCTTATAAATTATGTAATCATTTATGACGGATTATTCAAGGCTCATGAGAGCTTCACTGACAATGACTAACATTTTCTTTTCACATCACAGTCTCAAGCTGGAGTGTGAGAAACTGGCCAGTGAGAAAACTGAGATGCAAAGACACTATGTCATGGTGAGTTTGCACAGATATGTCAATATTATGCAAAAAAGGAAAGACTACTAATACTTTCACTTGACTGGGCTTTGTTCCGTGTCTTTTCAGTACTACGAAATGTCGTATGGACTCAACATTGAGATGCACAAGCAGGTAAGAAGCACTCATTTTGATAATAACTTCCTAAGCTTTTAGTGAATAAGACAAGCTTTAGTTAGAGTTATTTATTCCCTTGTAACACCAGAAATGGTTAAATAATTGTGGTGTAGTGTGCAGTGCGACGCCATTATTGTTTTTCCTGTCTCATGCTTGCGACCATTTGGTATTTCTTTCCCATAAAGTTGATTTCAAGGTTGTTATATTGAAGGAAATATATATTACGCTTTTTTATTTCATATCTGGAGCAGGGTACAAAGCGGTGATTTTTAAGATGCCGGTGCCGTTTGTCATCTCAACTGTTTCAGCTTACTTTCTCAGTAAGGTTAAGGAGAAATTCCCTGTGTGAAAAACGATTTCATCAGTGTGAGTGAATGAGAAAATGGGCTGAAAAATGACTCTAGTCAATGAGGATTTCACCTTTAACGAGCCTTTACATTACTGCTGCCTTTTTTTAAACACAGAAAGTCATTAGCATAAATGTCTGTGTTAACCACACTTCAGCTGCCAGGTTAAATGGGCCACAGCGGCTACACATTTATTTCCAGTGAAATGGTGTGTGAGAGAGTGGCTGATAAATGACTGGCCTTGCCTTACATTGTGTTTGTGTCTCTTTCTCTGTTACTTTTGTGTGTTTGTCTTAGGCCTATATGTATTCTGCACATGTTTACTTGTGTGTGCATTTTTTTTTCCGGTATGCACACTGTATATGTTTATTCTGATTGTATGCATAGTGCGTATAGCAGACCTTTACTCAGAGCTGTTTGCTGGTTGTCTTTGTGCAGTGTTTGAATGTCGCGCACACTTGCAGCTCCTCACAATATCACTAATCACACTTGTCTGATGAATGTGGGTGTGTGCTATAAAAATGACTGTCTGCTCGTGTTTGTGTTTATGCTTTAAGGCTGTGTAGCCTGTCGTTCTCACTTTGGTGTGGGAGTGATTACGCTTTCCGGGTTTCTTCAGTTTTCTTCAGTTTTCTGTCGATGTGTAAGTCAATTTTAACACATAAGGCTTACCTATAGACATATTTTACTGACTTCTGCCACTTTTTCAGATTCCATATCACCCATTTTCGTAAACGAGAGTAGAGCCGCACAATATTTCACAAATTTTGCATCATGATCATATCAATGTGCTATATTTGTACAGCCTTAATGTGTTAATGTTTTGAAATTACATGTACCAGGCAGTTCCAGGTTTAAGCTTCAAGGTTAATTTATCATCATTTAAAATGTGAAGACATGGATGAACAAAAAATACCCAGGTCCTGCAGTGTATGAGCAAGGGTGAGGCGTTTTTTAGTCTTACAGCCTCAGGGAAGAAGCTGCATTTTAGCCTCATACTGCCTTTGAATCTTCATCTCCTTTGTTGCATCTGATCGAATAGAACCATAAATTGCTTTTCTTGTCACATTGTCACTACAGTAGGCACTATTATGATTTGTGTAGCATTTTTCACTTTGCTCGTCTAAAGTAATGTAGTTCTTGTGTGGTATCGGTACAGTTAGGGACAATTGAGATAAACAATTCTATAATCCAGGCCTGACACAATGTCTGTCAATAATATACAGTACAGTCTATGTGTTGGCCGAGGCAGATAGGTCTTCAGTCCCATTAAGGCAGTGGGGCCTCCGCTTCCAAGTGAATTGCTAATATTGCTTGTTTAGCATTTTCTAGGGGTAATAGGCCCATTGATTTTTGGCTCTGCTCTCTGTTTTATTTACACAGAAGGGCTTCGGTGCCTGGGGAGTGAAATGTAGCGCTCGTTAAAGAGAAATTGACTCGTCGACAGAGGATGGGTGGAAGGCGAGAGGCGGGGAGGCTGCGGGGGAATGAGGAAGGAGGAGGGCATGGGCCTGCAGAGCATGGGACCGAGTTGCTGGAGGACAGATAATCAATTGCAAATTAGCGGGACGATAGGAGAAATAAGGCAAGCCAGGGATAGGGAAGGCGTGGAGCACAAAGTGGTGAAAAAAGGAAGCAATAAGACATTGTGATACTGAAGACTGGCAGTGTTTTCAATCAGGTTTGACAGCTCATTTTACTGCTGCAGATACGGTGCCATTTGGCTGATTTGGTGGATTCTGTCACGTAATGTAGCATCTATGCCCATATCTTCCGTCGAATCATTTGAATCTCATTGATGTAGGAAATTATTTTATAGACTTTATGAGAAGAAATGTGTTTATTCTTTAATGTTACCTATAACTCAAAAACAAGCCAATATCTGCTTGTGTGAAATATAACAATATGTAAAGTTTGATTTTTACTTTTACTACTATAAATGCCCATAGTCTAGAACTGTAATGCATTATTTGGCAGTACAATGAGCCCAAGGGCAAAATTCACAGGCCTACAATTTACATTACTTGTACAAAAGAGTGAAATGAATCTTTTTTCAGTGTGATTTTCCTCCATTTAGTGTCTGTCTGTTGTCTTGTATTATAGTTTGTTCATGTTTTATATAATGATTTAATTGTTGTTTTGCTTCCTTTAAGAGAAGCCTTTTTATGTAATCAAAAGCAAGCTCTTTCTTCCAACTCTAGAATGACTTCATATTTACACAAGACTATTTTTAGTGATTTTGACTTAAAACATTAAAGTGAATAGCCAGTGTCAGGTGTACAATTTGAATCTTTACATTTAACGCTTGTTATTTAGCATCATCCACCCTTAGTTTTCTCTGATCCCTCCAACTACCCATATGTCTGTCTCTCCCACACTCTCCCACACACCTTCGGTCCCAGCGGAGTACAGCCTGTGTATGGTGGGGTCCATTAGGTGTATTAGCTGGTGGTGAAAAGTGGTGCTGATGTGGTGCTTACAAAGCTCCGTGGGGGAGATGGACATTTGATCTTCTATCTGACCCAATCTGACTCCAGGGCTCCTGCCTCAACTCATTTCGTTGTTGTGACGAGTTAAAGTGGGAAGCACATGTGCCCTGTTTGTGTCCCTCGGGCAACTTTTGATGGTAACTGGCTTGTACTTTGGTGTTTGTGCCTCAGGCTTAATGTGCGTGAGTTATTTTTAGTCAAAATATTGAGCCAAATCATTCAAATAATAGCCTTTCTTGACATTAGACAGTTGAAATAACCCCTTGTGTGCATGGATTAACAGAGACTCTTAGTAACATCCAATCATCTCGTGAGAACATTTTTTGCCAGAGACTCTCACTTGACAGAAATGTACATTACAACTCTAGCCCTTCAGTGTGTATCCAAGAAAGTCACATAGAGTTGCTTTAAAATATCAAATGTATCTTTAACTGTAGTGCTAACTTAGTTTTCTGTGGTACAAACTGCTACAAGCGTTTTTCGTGCCTCAGGTATCAGGTCAAAGATAAATCCTGGCCACATGATCATGTCTTTGAGGTCACAGGGTTTTTTGTGACCACAAGGTGCTCAAATCAATCCATCGAGTCTCCACAATCGACCTGACTCCTGTCCTAACCTTAGAGCGCTCCCTGACCAGCCGTTTCTTATTATTTATTCTCTGACAGGACAGTGACAGGTCTGGGTTAAAGTCGCGGCCAGCTCGCTGAAGAAACAAATCCTAAATCCTCCAGGTTTGTACATAACCCAGGGCAATTTCAGAGGACAGAGAGAAGCGCTCTTTTACTTTGCTCTTTGCAGTGAACAGACGTGCTGCTCAAACACAGACACAAAACACAGTGGTTGATGTCAAATGTTACCTGAAATTGGTTGTGGTGCCTCATGGAACGGTGTCTGGTTTACTACGGAGCCATTTTCTTTCAAAGATCTCACAGAATCAATTTGATAGTATGTGCTGCAAAATGAATTATCTTTTTGAGTGTAATATTTGCATCAGTATATTTTTAAGGAGGGTGCAGTTTGTCAGGTTTCAGCACATGTTGGGTATGTGTGTGTTACATTCAAAGCCCTGTTAACATCTCATATGCCTGTTCTTCATTGAACTTAAACTCCATTTGAAACAATGGACAGCACCAGTCCTTTCTGAGATAAGTTCTTTCCTCCATTCATGCAAATGGCCCGTGCTGTCGTAACGTCACAACCCACTTAAAGTATGCTCATGGCAAAACAATAAGAACAATATGTCAATTAGATAGTTTCAGAGTAAAGAGCCATTCATGGAAACTTGAGGTGTTTTTGAATGAAACTGCTCAACATCATTCACTTCTGTTTCGTTCTGATGCAGAGTCCTGTGTTTATACCAGAGAGCTTTGGCTTTGTTGGTGTTCTGGTGTGATGTAGCTGTAGCTTTAAGCACGGTTGCCTCTGTAGAAAATTTCAAGCGTTTTTTAGTTCCCTTACACCGTCACCTAATAACTGTAGTGTACGAGGCATTGGGGCTTACACTGCAACTCATTGCATTCTCTAATTATACATAATAAGTCGAAGATGGTGGTGTTTTTTCTATTCAAAGCAAGCATTTGATATGTTGTTTGTGTGTCATGTGCCGTGGATTGGAGTTGCACTGCTAGCACTCCCTTTGGGATAGTGGATCAGGAAATTTCTTGTTAAACCCCACCTGAAGGGAGCAGAGAGAGAGGCCTGTATAATCTTTAAAAGCCAACCCTGGGGTTCTGTGAAAACATCAGATGAATACAGAGAAGGCTGGGCAGGTGTGTGCCTGCTGTTTGTGTGGGTTGTACATGCGGGGGTGTGTCGGTGTGTATCTGCGCTCTGTGGCCTCCAGGGGCGTCTGTTAGCCCTGATATCGGAGAAAAGATCACCCCTGACAAGGTTACACATGAAACACCTTCTTGGCAAAGGGACCTTCTACAAGTTCAGTTGAGGCTGTGGGCTTCAGGTTAATGACTTTTTCCTGCTGTCTCCTTATTTAAAAAAGAAAAATATACAAAAACTCTATTATATGATTTTTGTAACAAATATAGTTGTTTTTTATTAAGATAATGTTGTGGCAATATGAATGTCATATCAATATATTATGCTTGGAGAGCCATATCTTTCTAATTGATTTGTAATAAGACATAACAATTACAGACTTCTCTTGCTGAATCCTAGCTTTATGACTAACATTGATAGGAGTTGTCTAAATTCTATTGCATATTTCTGCAACATTTTGAGAGTAAATAAAACCAAAATGCTTTCCAAACCCACATCTTACCCTAGTCCTTAATGCAACAGGATAAAATAATAAAAATCCTAGTCTGACTTTCAGTGATTAATTACTTTGAGAAATTACACATGTTGGTTTGCAGAAAAGTCCAAAGATGTGACTGGTTTGTAGCAAGTCTGTAAAGTCCTATTTGGTTTCTCTAATGCTGTGGACTATTTCCACAGATCATCTACAAATGAATCTGCGGTTTCTAAATACAAAACCTATTTTTCATTAATTTCAAAAGCAGTGAATTGTGTGTATTAGGATTGATGCAGAAAGTAGTACAGCAACAGAAAGTAGATTGATTATGATCAAGAACAGAACTCTTTTGTCCATTAGACCTTACAACACTTCAGGAGCAGTCTCAGTTTCCCATAAGGGATAAATACAGTTTGTTGAATTGAACTGAGTCAGAGTGAATGTAATTGTCAGTTTGTGTGCCCAGGAGAGAGAAGATCAATGGATATTTTTGTAACTCTGATCTAGAGCAAGGCTAGGGCTACGTTTTCAAATCTCTGTTGCCAGCTTAAAACATAATTGCTTCACTGCAATGACAACCTTGGAAGTAGCCTAATCATTCATCACTCTTAGTTACAGTGCTTTATTAAATTACCTTAAATACTCAGTTCTGCAGCAAATTAGATCCTAGTAAACATTTCTTCTATAACATACTGTACTGTATAAGTAGTTGTGCCTTTGATAAAGATGTGATGTGTTTTCTGCTCCCGCCTCTCTGTCTTGCAGGCGGAAATCGTCAAACGTCTGAACGCAATCTGCGCCCAAGTCATCCCCTTCCTCTCTCAAGAGGTAAGCCCAGAACGGCTGTCAGTGTGAGTTAAGAAGCAGGTGGGAAAAGGTGGAAGGCGGACATGTACAAACTGTAGAAGGAGAAGAAGTGTGCGGTGGATTGCCAGGCCAAAAGACTCACACAGACATACACATCCCCACAGATTATCCCGGGCTAATCCTCTCTGCTCAGGATAGCCAGATATGCAGTAAACTTATTAAATGTCTCCCACTAACATATGCACAAGCCAGCAGCCTGTGTGTGAGAAAAAGCTTTGTGTTTGAGTTTATTTAGTGTGACTATTTGTCCACCTGCATGCACATATTGTGTTAAAGCACTGCAATATGTTCTCATACAGTAGTGGGTGTGAGACGTGTGTGATTTTTTACAGTTTGTTTATTATAGACTGCAGAGGTGTGTGTTTGTAGCTGATAAATCCGTCCTCTGGAGGAGTTTAACGTGTTTGTGCGAGGGGTGGGAACAGCAGGGAGAAGTGAGTGTGGACTCCAAAGCTCTCCTCCAGATTAGCCATGGATTAGGAGGGTTTAGGGTGGATTAGGAATAATGGCATTAGACTGTAGTGCTGCTACACAGGCCTGAGGCCCACAGAGAGGGAGGCAAGCACTCACCAAGCAGCTTTCACTGCATTGTTTTGATGCACTGCCTCAGATGCTGTGAGAGGATATGAGACTGAACACAGTTGTATTATTAAGCAGCAAAATGACTGTATGTGCACTGTGCAAATGTGAGACAGACCTGCTTTATTTTTAGTCGATAATAGGCATTACACAAAGATAAAAAAGTACATTTGTATACATATTTCCTATTTCACTGTAAGTGTATCTCAAAGTCTTATTAAACTATTAAACTGCTATTGAGATTAGTCTAAAAAAAAGTTTATCTTTTGTTTTCATTTTCGGTTCTGAAAAATGCAAGTGGCGTTGTCAACTTTTATAAGTTTGAATGTGAATACTACCTTCTATTAACAAAAGGGTTACCACACTTTTTACCTTTTCGTTCTCATCAGATCTACTTCCTGTTATTACTATTTTTTCTGAGCTATTTGCTAATCATCTCATCTGTCACGTTCTCCTGGTTAGTGTCGGTCTGGAGACGTGGCTCTGAACCTGGTGGTCAGGTTCAGAGCCACACCTGATAAGCTCTTTCATCTCTGGCCCACTTTGATGTGTGGCTCTCGTGAATCTTACTCTCTCTCTGTGTACCCTTTGGATGACTTTGCTCTGTTAGCTGCTCTGTCTCTCTGTGTATTTGTCTCTTTGTGCTCACAGACAGTAGGAAACGGACCAGTGATA
Source organism: Rhyacichthys aspro (assembly GCA_036850595.1). NCBI lineage: Eukaryota > Metazoa > Chordata > Actinopteri > Gobiiformes > Rhyacichthyidae > Rhyacichthys > Rhyacichthys aspro. Next base: position 18,561 of record JAWCTZ010000436.1, on the reverse strand, counting down.
TTTCAGAGAATACAACTGGAGGAGAAATAGATTTTATACAGCGCTGTAACTGGGATTTATATTACTTTTTTATTATTTGCTTTGCCTTTAAGATCTCTGAATAAACATGAGGGTTGAACCAATCAGCAGCTGAGTTTTCTGTTCTTTTTCCATCCACAAATAACTAATCAATTGGGGTACTCAAATTGTGCATATGAAAATTGCAAAGCTCCAATAACCTACTGTGATTTAGTAAATCTGTGCTGTAGTTAATGTTATCATGTAATACATGTGGCTGCTTTTACAAGACAAAATGTCGTGAAAAAGGTCAGTGGTGAGTACACTGAGAATGAGGGCATTTGTGTAAATGGTAAAGAGACAGATGACTCAGAGGTGTCTCTTGGTGCCTTTTAAATCACATTTGCTCAGACTCAGGAGCAGTTCTGTTTAAACTAAAAACGCCTACTCATTTGCTGTGCTTTCTGAGCTCTGTGATAAGTACCATTGCTTCATGAGAATAGTAGCCTGGTCTCTGTTATGCCAAGTCTTTTAAGTTTTTTTTAAAATCATGTATGTTTTTCTTTTCATCATAAAAATTTAAATAAGTGACCAAAGCAAACCTCACACATTCTCATATCAGTAACACTGTGGGTCTAACAATACAAAAAGTCAAAAGGGTATTTGCTCATAAACTTTGTTGTAAAACATTATAGAAATGTAGCCAGTGATTAACAGGTGTGTAAGGCACCTCTTTGATCTGGTTGGATGACATATCCATATTTATGCACCACGGACTGGTGTAGGAGGTGTAATAATGTTCTTGTAGTGTCCATAGAGGTCCGAAACATCTCCATCCTCTTCTGAGGCTCACACATGCACAGTCCAGTCAAATGTCTGTCTGTTTCCCTGTGTGTGTCTTTCAGCATCAGCAGCAGGTGGTGCAGGCAGTGGAGAGAGCCAAGCAGGTCACCATGGCTGAACTCAACGCCATCATCGGAGTGGGTGGACTGCACACTTATAAAAAAAGATAAATAATATACTGAAGAATAAAGGACATAGAAAAGAATCAGTTGAATTAAATAAACTCTAAATAGAAAAATAAATTAAACATTATGGCTAGTTTTGAACAGTCCAGGTCATTGTCACAGGTCTTATTTTAAAAGTATGATCAAACTTTGAACTTGACTGCTACACAATGTTCTTAGAACTAGTAGATCATAGGATAATACTTTGTTAGACTCTTTTGCATGTACCTGCAGTTAAAATACATTTACTAAATTTACCTTTCAATCAAATACTTGTAATATATGTTAAAAACCTACAAAAAACAGCCAAACTGTACATTAACATTCATCATGACTTGTGCTGGATTTAAGCTTTTATACCGTGCACCATTTTAGAGATAGCTCCTTAACGATGTTTGTGTGCGTGCTCCAGCAGCAGCAGCTTCAGGCTCAGCACTCTCCCACGGCCAGCCATCCCTGTGCCCCTGACACCCCACCCAGCTGGCCTGCAGCCCCCCCTACCCCCAGGGGCCAGCGCTGCCAGCCTGCTGGCGCTCCTCTCAGCCCTGAGCCCACCAGCTGCCACTCAAAGATGAGAGGAAACACCATGAGAACAACAGTGAACACCAGAGAGGTACAGCCTGACCCACATGCACTCTTTTTGTTGCACATTGTTGTTCACATACTCTTGTTTAGAGTAATCTTCACATATTGTATGTATAGCGTCATCTGTGTGGAGGTTGCTAGTCATTCAGACTGTGGTATTTGAAACTCATCTATAGGCATCTATATGGACATAGCTTTAATGTTTGAAGACATTTTACCTTCCATCCACAAGGCTCAAGAGTGTGTCTCTCTATGTCTTTGTGTGTTCAGTCTTCAGTAACACTTGGACTACATTTGTACAAAGAAAACTTCTGTTGAAACCTGGCATGAAAACCTAAAACTTATAACATTACTAGTGTTACTAGCACTCTATATTCTTAGTGTGTAAAACATTTGTTAATCTATTCATTAATAAAATAATGATGCTGAAAAAATAAATAGTTACCCAGTAAATTACCCCAAAATTACCCAGTAAACAAAAATAATTCATTCTATATAAAAACATAACTTCATTTAGTTCACTTGGTCTTGTGAATGATCCAGACCTTTATAATATATGAATGACCTGAAGTCATGAATTATGACTGCTTGTACTGACAGATGTCTAATTGTTAGTGCTCTGAGTGAACAGTAGTTAAAGCAATTAACAACTGATTTGTCATTATGCCTCTTTTAATTGGTCTAATAGAGAGCGAGACAAGAGCTCCACAATGCCACTTTTCTCTTGTAAACACACTCTGATCTTACTACAGCTGACTTTGAGATCAAGCATTTAATTACCCAACACAGTGTGTGTGTGTGTGTGTGTGTGTGTGTGCGTGCGATAGAAACACTGTGTGCCTGTTCTTAATTACTGTGTTGCTGTGCGGCTGGGAGTTTTTCATACAGTGCAGCAGAGCAGTTAACCTTGGCCTATAGCTACAGCAAAACTAGTGCTGATAATTCACATAAATACATAGGCCATTAAGAGCACAATCAATAACAATCCAATTCCTTCTCTCAGCTGAGTTTCTTCCTGTGCTAAATGCAGATTTGTTTTGGGTTCATTTTACATGTGCTGAGTCTCTTCGTACAGATTTTTACTTTTTATTCTCGGTGCACATTTCATAGCATCCATGATCATTTTTATGCTCATGTGTTGGTATCATGTCTAATTATTGTCTGCTCTGCTCTTTGACTTCACAGACAGAGACTCTGTCAAGGTAAGTCCTGTTTTAGATTTCTTTAATGACTTCTGGGAGCATACAGTTTAAAATGGTTTCAAATGGATTTCCCTCTGTCTTGACTCACTCTGCTACATTTATTTTAATTCTTCTTAACCCAGTGGCTCAGCTTATAACCCGGTTTCATTTAAAGTAAATTAAATTACTACTGCCATTTGCTTTTAAACTGGCAAGGAATAATAAGAAAAATCTGTAGATAAAATCTGATTAGAATTGGCTCGAATGTTGTAGTCTAATCACTGTTGCTTAGTATTTAATAGCTTCCAGACATATCCCCATTAATGTCATTATTAGGTCAGATCAAGTCATATTTTTGTCTATAAACTTAGACAAATATCTTCTGTGTGCAATATTCAGAGTTTTAGATTACAGACATTTTATGATCAATGTATCACAATTGAGTTTATGAAATTAACATTTATAAGCAGTACAGCACATTCATTGTATGTATGTATGTACTCTTGTGTGTAATTGACGTGATGTTTGTGAATGAAGACAAAGAAGTGAAATAATTTGAGAGAAAGACCTGAGATAAGCAGAATAAAAGTGCGTATTTATAGCAGGCAGCAGTGAGTAGTCATGCTCTAGAGCTGTGTTACATCCTCTGCTTGTTGTAATTAGTCCCTTAAGTACAGCCTTTCTCCCAAGGCAAACATTTGGTTTGTTGAATACTCAATGAGCAGATTAGCATTTCTTTATTCCAGCAGCCTTAGCGCTCTCTCTTTCTCTCTCACACACACAGGCATCCGTTTAGCGCCTGTGTTTTCTCTGGTGTTTTTAGAGTATTGGAGACAAGAGGAATGTTTAATATGGTATCTGCTGCCACCATGTAGTATACTTTGTACATACACACACACATACTCTGCTGTGGGCTGTGTGATGGCAGTGATTAGCAGTGTGCGTGAGGTCAAAATTCAGAGGTAAAGATAGAGCCCGGGATGATGAATGCCTTTCATTAGCGCACCCCGAGAGCACACACACATACAGAGCTGCTCTTTGACTCGGCGGCCAACAGTCACTTCATGAAACCAATAAGCCCCTTGTCAGTGGTCTACAGTTGCCCTGGCAACAGTCCACCGGGTACAAGTGTGTGTGAATAGCATGAACATCTGTGCCTGTCCATGTCCTTGGTGTTAACACCTTGCACGCTGCTGAAGGTGTGTTGGTGTGTGCTCAAGTTTTCCTGTGCGTCTCTTTCTTATTGTTGTCAGAAAATATAACGCTATCACGGTGTTGTCATGTTCAAGGACTGCTAGAAGATTCAGTGCATCTATTATCTTCATCCTATTGGTTCAGTTCTGGCCGCAAACTTCTCGGCTAACTAAGTTCATATCATGTCAAGACAAGACAAGATAATGTCATCCTTCAGAAAGGTTTAAGTGCTTTTATGTTATTAGATGATGTTTCTATAGAAGGAACAAAGTAAAGCAAGCAATTGTTAACAGGATGCTTTTGAAGGTTTAGATAAAGGGGCATATGTCTGCAATGTGCCAGTAAAGTTACGTGAACACTGCAGAATAGATAAAAAAGAAGATCTTTACATTGTATGATTTCAGGGACATTCATTCAAATGTTTAATTTAACTGAAAACTGACACTTGCAAACAGGGCTAATAAAGACTTCACTTCTTCACTACTCGTTAGTCTTATAATATTGTTGTTTTCGAATTTAGTTTTGTCATCTTGGGATACATGTGAAGAAAGGGGAACAGACAGAGATGTCATTATCAGGACTTGAAGAATCAATTGAAATTGGAGGCAAATATAATTATGACTGGTAAATGAATAGCTTCAGTCAGATGAGTTTAGTCACGCTCACGATGCGTCCTCTGCCGACGGAGCCTCCATTTGTCTCTGCAGCCAAATTAATTTGCCTTGATGTTTTTGAAAAAGCTAATTTTCAGGCTAATTAATCTAATCAGTGTGGGAAGAGGAGGAGACGAGGTGAGGGTGTGACCTGCTTTATCTCTCTCACACAAGCACACACTTGTACTCACATCTTAGTGCTGTTTGTACTGGCGCAGTACTAAAATGCAAACAGATACTAGTGTCCCGAGCCTGCGCAGACACATACACACACATGCACTCCTCCCTCACAGAATCTTTGTCATCAACACTTGCAGCACGGCAAAGGGCAGTGGAAAGGTTACAGGCGTGAGTTAGTAGAAAGGTCGAGTTAAAGGTCCTGCTTTATTTTTCTTCTCTGTGCCGGGTAAGGAATGCCTCCCAATGAGCATCAGACAGGGACACACATAGCTCAGAAGGGGCTGGCTGAGCAAGAGGGGAAATGTTTAGATGACCTTATTTTGAAGATTAATTCCTGACTAATGGTATTAAAAAGAGGACATGTTTGATTACTGAAGGTCTTTAGTGTGCTAATCTCCGCTGCCCTCAAAGTAATTCTCATAAGACAAAGTCATGATGGTATAATCAAACCGTAATGAATAGAGCACTGTATGATGTTGTATAGTTGAAAGTGAAATCCATTTAATTGACAGCTTTGAATGTGACAACAATCGGGTGATCTCTGTTACCCTAGTTTTATTGTTAAATGGTGTAGCAAGTATCAAATAAACTTGTAGGTCAGGATAAAGAATCCACAGGAAATAAAAACATTACTTTAAACATTCACTAGACACAAAATACTAAAGAACCTGAGATGCATGTCAGCTGCAGTGTACATAATCAATAACTTATGGCTCACATTTTTTCTCCTAGAGCTCCTCTGTGTCACCCTCAGCCAGTTTTCGGGCTGGGGAGAAGCACCGGAGTTCAAGTGACTTCACCTCAGAACCCAAGAAACAAAAGACAGATGAAAAGGAGATAGCATCCACACGTTATGTAAGCACTGCACTTACTTTGGCTCTCATTCATTGGGAATAAATTGAAAGTAACCTACTTGTATACCTGTACATTTAGAGACAGTTGTGATATTTATAAAAGTTTGTGCTCTCTGCTTACTAATATCAGGAAAGTGATGGAGAGAAGAGTGATGAAAACCTTGTGGTGGACGTCTCTAATGAGGTACCAGTTGATTTACTAACATGGCTGTGTTAATGTTATCATCAACAGAATCTGAAAAAAGAATTTCACTGTCTCTACTCATGGCCTACAGGACCCAGTGTCTCCGAGAGGAAGCCCCTCCCACTCTCCCAGAGAAAATGGACTCGACAAGAACCGCTTGTTGAAGAAGGATGCCCCCCTCAGTCCTTCATCTATTGCTTCTTCAAGCAGCACACCTTCATCCAAATCCAAAGAGATCAATTTAGTGAGTCCTTGTGGTAGCCTTAAATAAACTATATACTATTCCAAGACACAGCTCAGACTCCTGAATATTTTTGTCCTGATAAAGTTATTTTTATTGTTTTGTGCTTTAGAATGAAAAGTCTACAACACCTGTGTCCAAATCCAGTAGTCCTATATCCCGCTCTGATGCCCCAACCCCCAGCAGCACCTCCACCCCAGGTCTAAGGACAGCGACTGGGAAACCAGCAGGGATAGAAGCTCTCGGTGATTTAACATTTGAACTATTACATTTAACACACTTCAGTATTGATCTGAGTGAAATAGATAATTAAACTTCAGTTTTTAACATATAATGGTTGGTGTAGCTCCTGCTCTGCGGACCCCATTGGCGGTACCCTGTTCCTATCCCGGACCATTTGGGATGGTTCCTCATCCAGGCATGAATGGGGAACTGAGTGGAGCTGGAGCAGCCTACTCTGGTCTACACAACATCTCCCCCAGATGAGTGTGGCTGCTGCAGCTGTGGCTGCTTATGGACGCACACAAGTGGTAAGCAAACATATGTACTCATGTATACTTAATAGAATCACAATTACTCTTTTTTTTTTTTTTTAATCTTTTTTTCTATTTTATTTCTCATACTTTAAAACCACACACAAAACTCAAAGTGTTCAACATGCTGGGGATATTATTCCTGGTCACCTCTGGTCTATTAAAGTCCAGAGCTGACCAATCAGGTGTCAGACCTTTCAACAATGAGTAGAAAAACTGAGCAATCACACAGTCTACAAGAAAAAAAACATCCAACTCGTATTGATTTTCAGTGTTTGAAGATGGTTTGTGATATCTAGATGCACTTAGAAGTCATCTATTGTGTTAAATTTGTCAAATGCTGTTCAAACCGACTATTTCATGTGCTGTAGGTGGGATTTGACCCTCATCACCACATACGTGTCCCTGGCCTGCCTCCCAATCTTTCAGGCATTCCTGGTGGAAAACCGTATGTTTCAAAGTCTTCAAGTTATAATGATAACTACATTTACAGAAATACTGTATTCACTTGTTTCCACCACCTCCGTGTCTTCTCCAGGGCCTACTCCTTCCACGTGAGCGCTGATGGACAAATGCAGCCTGTTCCTTTTCCTCCGGATGCACTGATCGGCCCTGGCATCCCGCGCCACGCACGACAGATCAACACCTTGAGCCACGGAGAAGTGGTTTGTGCCGTCACCATCAGTAACCCCACACGGCACGTCTACACCGGTGGGAAAGGCTGCGTCAAGGTGTGGGACATCAGTCACCCCGCAACAAACCCCTGTGTCTCAACTAGACTGCCTTGTAAGTGCAATTCAGCAGTATAATCCTCATTCAAAGTAGAACTGGAGATTTAGTAACTGCTGTGTGTCACTACAGAACAGGGATAACTACATCCGCTCCTGTCGCCTTCTTCCTGATGGACGGACTCTGATCGTTGGAGGCGAGGCCAGTACTTTGTCCATCTGGGATTTGGCTACACCGACTCCACGCATCAAGGCTGAACTAACCTCATCGGCACCTGCATGTTATGCTCTGGCTATTAGCCCAGACTCCAAAGTCTGCTTCTCCTGCTGCTCTGACGGGAACATTGCGGTGTGGGACCTTCACAACCAAACTCTGGTTAGGTATGAAGCAACATTCTTGAACAAACACCTCACAGCACAGCCAAATCTGCCATATTATCTACTTATCACTTATAATACACCACATAAAGTCCCAAAAAAATACTAAGGTCTAAAAGCAGCCTGATAATCAAACTTGTAATAGTCTGTGATTTTTTTCTAAAGAATTTGTAATTCTTATAAAATGGCCTCCTGCTTAGATTCATGAAATGTGTTGTGGATCATATAAGCACAAAAAGTACATTAGTGGAATATTAATTATAATACTGTTACAAAATAAATAATCACCTGTACCGGTCCACTAATATGTATTGTCTGTCAGCAGTGGTCATTTTAGCCAAAATCAGTCTCAAAGGCATTTACCATTTTTAAATATGTTTTAGCCTTATGGATTTTAGAAATTGTAAGCAACATTGTGGCTTTCTGGTAGCCAGGCCAGCCATTCTTATTCTTTTTCTATTCTATACAAAGAATTCGTCTGGTCCCTCTTGTTTTGAGTTTGATTTCCAGGGGGCATACAACCAAGAAAAAGAAATGAAGAGCATTGCATAAAGCCAGATTGGTCGGTCTCTGGAAGTGCTTGTCAGGGGAGAGTTTCAGCTCCAAGTCAGAGTCTGACAGGCCAGGCTAGCTTTCTGGTGTAATAATTTAATGAGTCATTGGCTTTGGCTGTGTTTATCTTCTTTGCAGGCAGTTTCAAGGCCACACAGATGGGGCCAGTTGTATAGACATCTCTAATGATGGGACTAAGCTGTGGACTGGTGGACTGGACAACACTGTGCGGTCCTGGGACCTGAGAGAAGGTCGGCAGCTGCAGCAGCATGATTTCACCTCGCAGGTACACATACTCATTAGACAGTCGAATTTTGGGAGAAGATACATCTTTCACAACTAGAGGCTGCATGGGAACCTTGTATATGTCATACAATAGTTTGTAAAGTCTTTGTGTTGAAATTAGTCTCTCTTTATGGGAGTGTACATGGTGAAGTCTGTGATCACAAATGTTTCCATTTGCAGTGGTTAAAGTAAAAAGCACAGGTTGGGGGTAAATGGTGCATTGCAGGACAAGTCATAGCTTTTTGTGATCACGCACACCCAGGCTTTGATTTATTGCAGTCATTCACAATCTCAGCTCAGAGCATTTAAGCTACAATGAAGGCCAAGCTGAACTGGCTTTCTAGCTTCAACTCACATACCATAATAACAGTGAATTTAGATTTTTTTTCTGTTAAGGAGAAGAGCAACAATAATAGACTATTATAGCAATTTTCCTGAAAAGCCTATTTCACAAGCTCAATGGGCACAGGAGGAGTCCAGTGTGTACTGTATTTAAGAGAGCTCATGGTGCAAAGCAAAAACAGCCTTCTTTCAAAAAATATAAAACATCCAGTGTTAATATTCTTTGACACTTTCACTTTCTGTTTAATATATGTGAGTCAATGATGGTGCTGGATTTACACTGTACATTTTGTATTCACCAACCTGATTATTTATTAATAATAATATAAATATATAATAAAAAATATAATAAATATAATAATAATATAAAAAATATAATAATATTAATTATTATGATTACTAGTCAGTACATTAAATTACTACTGAATTGTATTGCATTGTGTTCATGATGTGTTACAGATCTTTTCACTTGGGTACTGTCCAACGGGTGAGTGGCTGGCTGTGGGGATGGAGAACAGTAATGTGGAAGTACTACATGTCACCAAACCTGACAAGTACCAGCTCCATCTGCATGAAAGCTGTGTACTCTCACTGCGATTCGCCCACTGTGGTAAGCTCTCTTACACCTGCCAACCTTCTTTAACTGTTTTTGAATGAATGTACTGTGTAGAGTTACATGACAGCCCTTAAATGAACCTCACTTGTGTCACATATTGTCTTACTGCTTTTTTCACTGATTGCACCAATATAGTGACATGCTTAGTGTGAATGCCTGACACATGAAATCCTACAGCTTTTACTGATGCTCAAGCAGTCTTTCCATTAGCTTTAATAATGTGTTGATGTTTTTATGACTATAAATTTCGTGCTGCCAGATTCCTGTGCCTGAAAATGTCCCAGAACAGACACCTTCTGCCTCATTGTATTTTACACATTTTATCCTGAACTTGCATGATAATAAGCTGTCTTTTAGCTCAAAAGCATTTAGGAAAAAAGTATAAAGCATCTGTGGTATGCTTTAAATGTGACCTTTATTATCTGTTTTAGGGAAATGGTTTGTGAGCACGGGAAAGGACAATCTCCTCAATGCCTGGAGAACACCATATGGGGCCAGCATATTCCAGGTAAATACATATAGTGAGCTTGACATGAATAAAGCACATACACATGTTGCTTCCAATATCATATCACACACACACACACATGTGTATGTGCTTTATTCATGTCAAGCTCACTATATGAAATAAACATCAACAATGGACTGAGGTGAAGGAAAAAGTAAACACACAAACAGGCTGAAGAGTAGAAGGAGAAACAATAGCAGCAGACACTTCAAGGACACAAAAACTTTAAGAGGAGGCCTCGATTAGGGTCTTTTCAAAGGAAACATAGATATATAGTGGTACTACTTAACATTTAGCTAAAAGACAAGAATTGAAATCCAGCCATTTGACTAACACTAACAGTGATTAATGTCCATTGTCAGTGGGAAAGGAAAAAGTACAAAAATGGATGAGATGGGAGAAGTGAATCATAACCAATAAGACTTGTATCCAGCCTCTGTGTGTGAGAGAGATAGCATTTCCTTTGCTTTAGCTTTTTGTAAAAGTCAAGAGCACTTCAGTCATTGTTAAACACCTTTTATTTCCATTGCAGTCAAAGGAATCATCATCTGTGCTGAGCTGCGACATCTCCATAGATGATAAGTACATTGTGACTGGATCGGGAGATAAGAAAGCTACTGTCTACGAGGTCATCTATTGAGAGCGGCAGCCCCTGAATGACAGCTTCACTTTGTGTACAGTTTCTTAAGGATTTCAACGGACATGAATGGAACAAACCAAACACTTGGATTCTCACACGGACCTTCACCTTGTGACCTCTCATTTTGTGAATTACTAAAACATGAAAGCAGAACTAAGCACAGAAGACCTTTTCTGTTAAGTACTTTGTGAGGATGACTGAATGTTTAAATGCACTGAGAAGAGGATGCTTCTCTTATAGCACAATCCAGACAACATTCAATTAGGTTTGTCTTATTTAGAATGACTTTGCAGCAGAGTAAATATTTGTTCTGACTTAAATTGAGACATTAGTTTTCATCTTTGCCTTTGAGGGTTTTATTTCCTCACACCAAGATTGTCTTATCTGATTGCTTTGTCTAAAATAAGGCTTAGAGAATTTATTTGATTGCTATAAGAGTGGTATCCTTTATAGTAGGTCTGCACAATATAACAAAATCAAATATCCAATATGGTGGCAGTGACCATATGAGTTGCACTATCTGAATGTTTCCCTTAGGCACAGTAAAAGTTTGTTCATTGAATTAAAATGTACAAAGAAATAGAGGTCCTTAGACCAGTGGTTACTGGTCACAGTGCTGCCACTAACTTTAATTTGCACCCACCACACTGCAAGGGTCTGTCTGATTGGCCAGTAAGTTTAGCATGCCAAGTATGAATGCCACATGAAAGATCACAATATTTCTGTAGTTTAACCAGTCTTCTGCTATGTGTATAGTGCACATGTTCAGGATGCTATGTTTGATATATGATTTATTGTGCAGGCCTACTGTTTTTTTGTCGATTACCTGCTACTTGTGTGTTTTCTACCCAAGTGTTTCTTTATAGTTTTTATTTATTTCTATTCATGTTTGCACTCTATTCTGTTGGTGTGTATAAATCTGTGTCAAATACACTGTGGGCACTCATCCAACAGGATAACTGGACTGCCTTTGGAGCCCTGACTACTGACTGCCTTTGTACTTGGATCTGCCCCACAGTTCATTCTATTGTTGATGCTCACTGGACAGTCTGTGACTGATTACAATAAAACTGTCAGATTGGTGTTTGGAGTTCAACTAGACCTCCTTTTCCTGTCAGGATTCTCTGTTTAAGTCTTTCGTTTATTCAGACAAAAAAAGTGATCAGCAATGTGGTCTCTTGGATTTCCTGGTGTTGGCTTATACAAGTAACACAGTGCCTTTTATTCTGCTGCGCTTCTGCCTTCATTTTAGTCACACAGAGCTCAGATGTGATGGACTTGTTGTTAAAATGGTTTTTCAATCACGGTTTTTAGTGTACATCTTGAAACTTTTGAGAATGGATTCACTGAATAGGGCCATTATAAGCTGATGAACATAAAAGCGTGTCACATTTTCTGGTCCGGTTTGTAACTATCTCTGTAGTCTACTTTGATGTTAGCAGGACCAAAGCCCCCTTTGTTTTGCTGTGCTGAACACTTGCACGTAATATTCATGGCTTCAGTTAGTTTGTATGATGCATGGTGCTGTTAATGCTGCATTTTCTTTACTGTGCTCTTTTCCATTTGCACCTGCTCCAGCTCAACAAAGTGGCATTTACACATAGTATCCACACAATTATATGTTTTTCAAAGAACACTTTTATTCAACAGAGATCAAGGAGCTTTATACTTGAGTTTCTGCATTGCTTTTTTTAATGACACATTTCTATTTGTTGCAGTGAGCTGTGTGTGCTTTCAAATTAAAACGCAAAGTCATTCACCTCACTGACATTGACTGCTTTGCTTTCTGCTCGTGAATGATCAGTTCACTCTGATGCCACCTTTTTTAATGTATTAAATACTCTGCAACCCTCAGACATATTCATACAGGAAAATATGAAGTTCACTTTGGTTATTTGAGCATTAATGTCAAGAGTCAGACCTGAATGTTTCCTGTCTCATGATCTGATGGCTGACAAGAACAGATACACAAGTGATGTTACATACAGTACTGGTGTGTAGAGCATTTACCTTGACATGACTCATAAGGTGATGGATGTTGTAATGAACTTGTAACATTTGGAGCTTAAAGTGAAAGAAACTTCCTGTTGCTAGTTGAGCTTACACTTCAATACAAAATGCCTCTGCTACCTTTTTCCAATCTGTGGTTGATTTGATTAAATCATTGTGTGGATGTTTTGGGCTGAGAGTCATTCATTGTTTGTGCAAATATGGGTCAAGATTTTTTGATGAGATATTAGTCTCTGGCAATGGATACTGATAGAGTCATATTGGTGTTAATACGCCAGAAGACATTACTAAGATGAAAATTAGTCATTCAGTGCCTACACCATCAAAATGAAGACCAAGACAACTATTTATAATGGTAAAAATTATACTGTAAAGAGCCGAGTACCAGAAACACAATAAAATCAGAATGTCATATATTTGACATTTAAATTAAATGGGAGCAATGCATTAACTAAATATAAATTAGCAGAATCTGTCTCAGCAGAGCAGTCCATGAACCGAAAGGGATATTTTCTGTTTTCTGTTTTTAATTGCGGCTTAGATGGCAGAAAGCAGCATAGCCTCACATTACACATTAAAATAATTAGAATCGTCCTACTTTTGTCTGAAGCAGTGTTGATTGTTATACAGCACTTTAATTTTACTGTCATTATTGCAACCAATCCTGTCTCACATTTTTGCCCAAAACAGCTTCAGACTTTGACACTTTAGCTTACTCCACATCTATAAGTGAGTCATGAAACAAGGGCCTCAAGTGCTTCTATGTGGCATTTTAGTGCAGGTCCGCTTCAGTTTGTGTGCATCTTACCATTGTGTGTTCATCCAGAGCCCTGCACTGGACTGTTCAAGTAGATGAAGTGATCCAAGAGAGAGCTGTGGAGGAGTCCGCTCCAACAGTGCCGTGAATGATAGTCCAGTTACAGCTGCACTTCACGCAACCAGAAGAGTGGGGAAAGGTGGGGATGCAATGTGGGAACCCTACTCCAACGTTTTATATGAAGAGCACTTGCAGCTTGCAAATTGGCCACTTTTCAACCAGACATGGTTTAAACAAACAGGCCACACAATAGCAAGATGCATTTGGGTGAATGTGGCTCAACGGACTGCATTAATGAGAATAATGCTCAGAGTTTGTTTGTCCTTGGCCACCGCTGCCACATGAATTTTTAATGCTCAGACCTTCATAGCCGTGTCAGTGACCTGAGAGTCGGCTGCCAGTGTATTTGTGAAGTGCCACTTTCTAGAACCATTACAACACTTTGCAAACATGAGAGCACTTTGGAAATTGCTCTGAAATTATTCTGTAAAAGGTTTTTACATAAGTTTCTGTAGGGTAGCTGCCAGAAAAGATTAGAAGTTATGTTCGACAGTTGTTTAGTCAGACACTCACGATACCTCAGTAAGTTAGACAGTAAATTAAGGGTTGCAAAATTAGAATGTCTGAGTGCTTTCACAAAGGAGTCCTCTTAAGACTGAAGTGAAGTTCCTGTTTGACAAAAAAAAAAAAAAAAAGGAAAAGACAGAAATGCTTAATGGGGAAATACTCAGTAAACATGGGGTAGAAATCTGGAGACGGTTAGGCCTGTGTTTGTGGCAAAGTCCTGACAGGAGCATCTGAAAGTATGCTATACTAAAATGAACTGGTTAACTGCTCAAAAAGCTTTAGCATAAATCACGAGAGACGTTCAGGTGAGATTTGTTTTGCTGGGGTTCTCTTCGATTCCTCAAACTGCTTCTTCCTATAAAGTTCTCTAAAGTCAGACAACTGTAACAGAAATGGTGGCATTACTTGTTCAAGAACAAACTTGAAAAAAATAATAGATATTACAGCATATTGGGGTTAATTTGTGAGGTCTTTGGGGCAGTTTGTGTGTGATTTTTCATGAAGACTGAGTTCATCTGACTTGCCTCGAGGAGATCTGCTGGTATCAGGCTGTGGAGGTTGTTGCAGGTTGAACTGAGCCAAACAAAGTCCATTATAGGAAAAAAATATGAGCTGAAATTTATGTTTATCAGCTCGTGGTCCTTTGTTGCCTCAGGTAACATTTTCAACCTTGTGGTGTAACAATAAAGCAAAAACAGTTGGCAGAGTTTATTTTACAGCTCTATAGTTTGATGCGTGTCTGTAGGGTCGTAGCACAGCGGTGATGGGGAGACTAACTGTGGTGGTGCGGGTGCCATTTCAGTGGCTTCAACACTTTCAAAAGTAAACCTCAAACAGACTTAAAATGATTGCACATTCTTTTGAAGGGATACACCGAATCAGAGAAGACAGTGGATGCCGCTGTGCATGTGATGTGCAATGCCACAATCTTTGATAATATTGCACTAAAGGAACAATAATCTCTAAAAATGCCAGGATCTTTCACTTAAATAAGGCACACACATTGCTACAACATTTGACTACCTATAATAATTAGCTTTTTATGGCCTCTTACCTCCTGCCAACAGCAAGCCATTACCTTGTAAGCCATTATTAGAGGAAACATGCTTGAGTGTAAGGCCGATATTCTTTCTTTTTCCACTAAGAGGAGTGGGAAATAAACAAATGCCTAATGAGCAAGACAATAACTCCGCGTGGCCTTTCATAGCCAGGTATTCAGATAAGGGGTTTTGCCACAGCTCTAGCTGTTATGACCAAATACACACTATTATGAAACAGTACTGAACATCTAAAAGGAATGGTGCTCTCTAACAATGTGGGAAGTAAGGCTAAAGAAAATCTCCTCTATTGTTCTTGTCCTTGGTATTTTGGTAACGATATAAAAACATTATCCTGTTTATTTTGATGTTTTTACTTTGATGTTTAGTGTTTACAATAGGATTATATGATGTGACCGTGTTCTATTTTTATAATTTCTATTGAACGCACACAATGTATTCTCACTCATTCTCTTTATCAGTACTCACTTTGTGATATCCATCTCCTCCCATTTTTCACCTTGTGACTCTCATCATGTCTGTGGAGGAGATTGGGTAGGGGCACATAGGAGGGAGCATGTCCATCAGTTTATCTGCTGCCAGAGTAAATTTGACAATCATTCAGCAATGAGATGAAAGATTTGTAAGGGGTTTCATGCTGTGTAGAGATTCAAAGGGACATTTCTTAGCGACAACTGATGCCGCTGACAATATCGTGCCCTGTTACAGGTCGGACTGATGATTAATTCATGTCTGCATTGCCATGCTTAACAAGGCTGTGCAGTTAGTAGGCGGGAGATGGGGCGCACTCGTGGAGCTTTGATATGCTACATTCAAGGCTGTGTCACACATTAATGACTTCTTTGAGCTGGGAAACGAGCATCATTATCTCCATCCAAAAGAGGAGGATGAGAGATTTCAGCACAGCTTGGATAAAAAGCTGGTGTGGAGTCAGTGCACGTGTGTCAAAGGGAGCATGCCTGCACACTAGCATTTTTTGGAGAATCGGTTTCAATTTTTGACCATTAAATTGTCAGCCAAAACTTCAAAGGGGGGACATTTTGTTTGAGGGTCACATCAGAATTAGGTGGCAGGGAATACAATATGGCAACCAAGTGCATAAATGGAAGAGATACACTAAGTGAGTAGAAGAAGAATGTAGAAATTCCTTGATGCTTTTCCAAGAGATTTTTAAAGAAATCAGGAAAATGGGATGTATTTTCTTCCCTTTTCTTACAATCCCTGTTCCCGTACCTGCTCCATATTTTATTTAAATTTTTTTTTTTTTTGACTGTTAAGAGGCTTTTCATGCTTCTACATTTATTCCATCACTTCACAGCTGCAGCAGTGAGAAGGGTTGGGGTCACGGCAAAGTAGAGAGCTGGATGAGTGAGAGGGTTTAAGTTCACGCAGAGAGTGGAGGATTGTATATTTCCTAAGAAAACAGGAGCAGTCATTTGAGTGGAGGTCATGGCCGTTTCTGTGCATGTTGATAGAATAGGTGGAAGCGTTGGAGGAGAAAGGCCTCTTACAACTAAATGAACTAAAAGCTCTTGGTTTGAATGCTCTTCAGCCTATACTCTGCCACATGTACTCTACCTAGAATAAAGTGCTCGGGTCAGAAAGGATGCTTTTTTAAAGCTTTTAGGCTAACTTTGATTCCCACTTAAAAAACTCTCTAGCTCACTTTCACGTTGGAAGAGTTTATCAACAATTTTGGCTTTATTAGTATAGTAATAGCGACAACAGAGACAGATGGCAAGGATCTTGGGCCAGATTAAAACAATAGAGATCATTTATAATTATTTATGAATAGGGTTGTTGTTATATATCCTGATTTTTATAATCTTTTAGTTATTTTATGCTTTATAAAGTATCTATATTGTCTCTGTGCAGAACAGTATTTTTTCTATGCATTTAGTTCAGAATAGTGTTTCTCTGCCCATCTTTGCTCCTAAATGAGCTGATCTAACCCTAGACCTGTTAAGCAGATCATTGACCACTGGTTTCTAATCCATTTGAGGGAGCATGTGGTGATGGGTATTAGTCTATTAAATCTTGCAAAAAAATAGTTGATGTGGCAGCCTTTAATTTGCTTGTATTATATTCAAAAATGAAGTCTTAATGTCTCACTGCAACTGTTTGAACGCAGTAGCCTGCGACAAGCATGTTTCAGAAGAGTGCACGTTATAGTGAATCCACAAGGTGGCAGCATGGAGCTACACAAGTCTGTGAATGTAGCCTCCTTTCTTAGCATTTTGAACTTTAAATACATTAATGATGTCCTAAAGTATAAAATAAGTTATACTGAGTTAATTTTAAAATCATAATGTAATCTCATGTAGCAGGGACTAGTGCTAGTCTAAGTACCTCAGTCAGAATCTCTATCGTCTGTTGGACAGCATGTTTTTAATATTCATTTATGCTGTCTGTCAAGAGTAGTTTATTTCATAATAAAGCCCTGACAGACTGCTTGGAAATTTTGGGGACATTTTCGGGGGGCTTGATGTTGTGGAGTTTTCCAGCCTCCCTAAAATAAGCCTAACAACAACCATGTCATCTCTTAAGCCTATGTCCCTGGAGGAACTTGTCCAGCATGCAGTGACTCGCAGTGACCAGCAGGCGGCGGTGTTACACAACGCGTCCTGTTTGACATTTCCAACTATTTTCACTGTAACCTAGCCTCTACGACAAGGATTTTTATGTTTTGGCACAACCCTGCTAGGTTTAGTGTTTTCGGATAAGCTAATGCTTGTTATTGACCCCGGCTTAAGACGAGGAAACACAATCCGGAGTATATAAAAGCTCAATTTACAGACATTATCAATGCTAGTTTAGCCAGTAAGCTAGTAGCTACATTATTGACTTGAGGTTAGCTACATGTGAAAATGCTCGTCCGTGTGCTAAGACCGTGGTTACTGCGCTGCAGGACTTTACCTGGGGCTTGTGCTCGACCTTACCACGCTGATACTGTGGCTCGACTGGGCTCTCAGCCTGATAAACACTCAGCTGAATATCAGGTATGGTAGCCAAATGCTAATGCTAAGCTACTGTAACCTTACTTGACAACTTTGAGCAGTATGTGGTTCTCTACGCATAAATACTAGGTCTAATGCAAGAATTTAATTAAAGAATAATCTTTCAAGTTCAAATTTATATTTTTTAGAAAACAAGTATAACAGAAGCTTCAGTTAAATATGACAACTATAACTCAAAACCTTGACCCACTTCTGCTCATCGTCTCAGCAGCAGTGTACACAGTTAATATTGACTGTCATTGTGGCTGACATTCTGCACCTTTCATCCTCTGTAGATGTAGTGCCTGCTTTATATGAAAAACAAAATAAAGAAAACTAGATTATGTCTCTTATTATGTGTAGGTGCTGATATATCTGCTTGCCAGTAGCCTTGTTTATTCATGTATATCTTTGTGGATATAATACACATAATCTGTTGTTTTTTCAGGAAAATT
>JAWCTZ010000435.1:0-41729 GCA_036850595.1 Rhyacichthys aspro | reverse complement strand
CTGCTACTGAGGATAAAAAAGCACACGAGACAAATCCATTAATATTATCAGCAGCCTTCAGATTCCTCTGGACAGTCGTCGGGAGAAAGGTAACAAGCAGCACGACAGATGGAGCCATAAAAACCCACCCTGCCATGTCGTCTCTGTAGTCCCCCTACGACAACCAAAAGAGGGAGGCACACAGACAAAGAGAACGGTCAATAATTCACGACGCCTGCAATCCATTACACTGCATTTATTATAAATCGTATGGCCAGCGACGTGCCGCGCAAGCCTGAGCAGAAAATTTCCCCCGGCTGAGTCACAACAGACACTTGGAATACATCACGTAAAACTAAGGCAGTGACATGAGTGAGATGAGCGAGGCAGGCACCAGTTTATACCACACACCGACCGCGTGCCAACACCGGAGCACACGAGTATGCACTGGGACTCCCTTCTCACCTCAGGAAGTGACAAAATGGCATGTTTGTTACTGCGAAAAGCCATTATGTATAGCCTCAACATCAACGGTACGCTTCAATCTTTAATAATCGATTAATGTTTTTTAAGAAAATGAACATGCCTGAGGGACTGTTATGATACAGTGCTGGGGAGAGGTGCTCAGATGGGGGAATGAAAGCAGAACGGTGTAACTGCTGATTAATGAGGACTGTGATGAGTGTTTCCTTCAGAGCAGTAACTCACCTCCATGCTGGTGAGGTTACAGCGGTGAGTCCCAGCGAACCAGCCGCTGTTGGAGCACTGGTCGATGTCCACATCCTGCAGGTTGACGTCTACACGTACAACACCCCTGCCACAAGAAGAGGACGTGAACAATGGGACACTTCAGAGAGAGATGTCAAAAATACAAAGAAGATGAAAGAGTTCCCTCCCTTTGTAAATAAGGCTTTCCCTGGTGTTATTTTATAAAACACCTTCAATATCGAAATGTGTTGATATGTTTTTGATTATAGTTCAAATTGGAAACTGTAACAAAGAGAGGAAATGAGCGGGGATGGACGGTAAACACACAATAAAAGCATCAGTTGAAATTGTGCAAGTTCAGTAGACTGTAACATTTGATAGAAATATATATGATATTTTTATATGAAGGGTTTGAGGGAGCGGAAAAATGGATAACAAGGCAGGACACGAATGAATTAAGTAAGAACTGCAAGAAGCATGAGACAGTGAAGGCCACACTGTTGAAGTCAGACAGCAAAAGAAAAGAATGAGTCACGGGTTAAGAAAGAGCAAAGGTGAAAGAAAAAGAAGAAACCTGAAAGAGTTACAACTTAAATAGAAATCAGATATTTCATCAGACACTGTCCAAGCAGCGTGGCTTAGCTGCTTTCAGGTGATTTAAAACATGGATTGTAGGCTACACATTTTACTTATTAAACACTCCCAAGTCACATCAAAAGTTATTACAGATTTGTCACAATACAATACTCATAAGATATGATCATAAGATAATGATATTTAGCAAGTCAAAAAATACATAGCCTTGAAATCATAAGAATATAGAGTTATATACTCCACTATGTAAGTAACAGGTATAATATTATCTCGTGAGAAGACACGAACTCTTTTGGATGTTTACACGTGTATCTCTCCCTCTTCCTAATTGTTCATATATCTGTAAGTTGCACTTTCACATTGTCACATTTTTCTGCTTCTTTTTCTCAAAGCTGGTAAATCTAATTTCAAAGTCTGCCTAATGTACCTTTTTGCTTTGTTATTGCCCCAAAAGACGAGGTAACAAAATCTCTAGATTTGGCTAAAATGGAAATGTTGCTGTATGACATATTTTATGATGAAGTCCCATAAGCATCAAAAATTCTCTTTCTTGCTGTGAATTTTCCTAAGATCCATATGGAGGAAAGTAGAGGATACTTTGAGTTTCATGGAGGAAAGGAGATGGTGGAACGGACTTGATCATCTACACTGGCTTATGCTTTTTCTGTCCAGAGCCAAGAAGCACACTATTTATAGAAACATCTTCGTGGGTTGACGATTAGAAGAGGAATTTCTTTTACCAAAAGCAGGTAAACAGTATTTATCTACAAGTCAATTCTCATACGAAAATAATCTGCATCATTTTATTTTAATAGTTTTATTGCTTTTGGAAAGGACACAAATTTGTGTAAAATGTCAGTCTCCCTCTAAATGCCCGTGGCTACGCTCCAAAAGTTGATTGATTCTTTATGAATACATTTGCAGTTTTAATTTAATGACACTTAACATTATCAGAAGCCTAAGGCGAGTAACACAGGAGCTGCCATGTCTCTCCACTAAACATCCTCATCACGTCACGCTTACGCTTTAAAGCTGGCAATGTCCCCTAAAGGTGATAAGTAACTGAGACATTTATAGAAAATAAATAACTCCAAAGATGGAACCAGCAGTAATTCTACTAAATCTGCAGCTTTTCCTTGTCACATTATGCTATTTAGTTTTAGCTCTAATAGATATCCGCTAGAATGAATTGCCTTTGAATTCAATGCAACAAATAAATGAAACAACGCTGTTAAAGGAATTCACATTGCTATCACACTTTTATCATTTAAATGCAAGATCTGTTTTACTAATCCTCCAAACTGCTTTCCAAGTCACATGAATGTCATCCTGTAGAAAAATCCTTGCAGTGAAAAAACACAGGTGCTTTCTATAATGATGATGACTGTGATGGTGCACGGTGGCTGCAGCAGAGAGGCACAGCTGCATTTTGACAGGTAAGCATATGAAATGAGAAGCTATACCTGTCTCTGAAGTGCTCCACACCATCTGTTTGTGCCATCAAAGCTGCAGCTGAGCAGAATCCCTATTCATAATCAGTCATGGCTTTACCCGGTGCTGCTTAAAAACTGTGCTGATGAATTAAATACAGGGTGCATTAAGTGACAGAGGTTATGTCCAGGTTACAGTTTTATTTTAGGACAGCATTTAGAACGGCAGTCAAAAGCCCAATGAGGGTTTATCTGTTGATATGTTTCAAACACTATTTATTATGCATTGTTGGCACCTTTTTGGCTATAATATGTGGTATAGTGGTTGATAACAGGTTTGGACCCTTTTCTACAGGGTCCTGTCTCTTTCCACTATAGAGGCAATAGTGCCACAAATACATTGGTGTGAACATAGCCTGTCTACCCCGTGAGTGTGGTGCTTGGGTTCTCAGAAGTGAGCCTATCCTTAAATTTTTAATGGATCAAGAGCAAAAATATTGTCAGAAAAACAAATACAGACATAAATAAAGAAGTAAATAAGTTTTGCTGTAAAGAGATACAGTTGTAATTCAGTATAAAGCGAAAGAAGAAGAACAAAGAAAATGCCAAAAAAAACCACGGGACAGTGCAGTGTCTCACCTAAACTCTGGTGCAGAGTTGTTCTTGAGTCCGTAGAAGCCCGCAGACAGAGTGAGCAGCCAGTAGGGCACGAACACCCCATGTTCACACTCCAGGTAAGGCGCTGACCACTTGATCTGGTTCTTATCCAGTATGTAACTTCCACCTCCAGACCCTGACACGTCCTGTACTCTTCTGTGCGTGTGGGGTCTTCTCCCGTCCCTGAACTCATTAAACCAGTCCGACTCGGGACCTCTGCTTTTGAGGCGTCTATGCGCGGACGCAGAAAGGTCTTGCAGCAACACGTCCTTCTCGGTCCTTGTTGCCTGGAGGAAAACGTGTGGACCAGGCGTCTGTGCGTCTGAGTGGAAAGTCACTACTGCTCGGTGAATTTTGGGATCCCCCTCCAGGATGCTCTGCACCAGCGCGTGGTACCAGTGGATGTCCCGGCGCAGACTGTGCTCCCTGGAGTTGTTTGTTTGGAGGATCACGTTCAGGAAGTTGGTCGCGTGCGCAACTGTATCCAGGATGCTGTGAAGGGAATAATGCGAGGCCACGTGTAGGCCACCTCTCAAACTGCTCAGCTCGTACCTTCGCGAGCAGTTCACCTGCCTCAGCGCCGAGGAGTCTCCGGTGTGCAGGAAGGCGGTCACCACTCGGGGCAGGTCCTCCTCGATCTTGTGCGCCACCACTGCGCGCTCTGTGGCTGGGACATAGGAGTCGTGTGTGGGGTTATGGGGCGGCTCCCTGTTGATGTTTTGGGTGCTGAACACTGGGGGATTCTTGTCCTCTCTGTCACTGTCCGACCACTCCACGTAGCCGTAGTTTGAAGCCCTGACAACTGCTGTTTGTAGCAGCAAGACGAACACCAGAGCCATGGTTCCTGTTCACAGGCGCAGACCCGAAACCCCGAACACTTGGCGAAGTCTGACGAGCATGACCAAACCACGGCGATTAAAAAACATCTAAATCATCAGAGTGAAAAGCCATGAACATGTCATGAACATCACATCCGTATCACAAGAGAAAACAAACGCCTTTCTTTCTAATTCTTCCCACATCCACATCTTCGCTCCTCATTTACCACACCGCGTTGTTCTCTGTAATCCACAACGCAGTGTTTTTGTTGCTGTTCGGGTGTCTCTCATCCTCAGATCCATGTGAGAGCCCTGCGATGACAAGCAGCTCGCCAAATTGTTCCCGAAGCCCCGTCCCTCCCAATGAAGGCGGAATTTGCCACTTCAAGTGTCGCCTGCCAGTGTGTGGCTGCACCTCGCTGCCAGTCTGTTGGAGGGGGGCGGAGCGTGGGAAACACACGGGAGCTGTCCGGGACTGAAAGTGCAGCCAGGCTGGTGAGGAGGATGTAGATGATGCCTGGCAATTAGAGTGACACTAAAAATAGACACGAGCGTGGACGAGGAAGTGTCAACGTGACACATAAAAATGCTTTGGTCTGGAATGTGTACCGTTTTAGTTTAATCATCTTAAATACATGTTTTAGTGTGGCTCAAAAGTATCCGAGTCTTGTGTTGTAAAGGAGGGACATCAGGAAGACTCCAGTACCACTAGGTGGAGTCGTGAGCTACTGTAGTTTAGTGAAGAAATGGGAGTGGCCTGTGTTCAAACCAAAATGAAAGACAAAACACAGCATGAAGACGAATACAAACCACTCCATGACAAAGAAGACAAAACAACATAAAGGGCAAAAAAAAGGAAATAAATAAAATAAAATAATAAAACAATAAAGGGAGGGGAGAGGGGGCATTGGTACAATTGTTGTACTACCATTGCCATTATCCTATTTATTGTTCATATTGTCATCATTTATTTAAATAAACATAAGTGTACATTGTAGTTTCATATATTATAAAGACAAAAAAAAAAAACAGCAAAGGTAGCATGTAATCACAGTTAAACCTTTAAATATCTTTATATCAGATTTATATTATTCAGTTTATTTGTCAAATTGTTGACAAATAAAAGCCTTCTTTGAATTGAGACACAGAAACAGTTCTCTTGGAGGAAAGCTGTCTGGTTCAGTATGTGTCATATCTGCCACAGAGCTCCAGGTAAACAGTGGGATCAGGTAAACAGTCCAAGAACCCAAACAATTCACAAACTTTAGAGGTTGAAGAAGATAGTGCCTTACATTGTCATTTTATTATTATGAGATAAGATGTATCAATTGATTTTAATCTGATCATATTTCTTTTACGAGTCAAGAGCTGGTCCCAGACTGTGAAGAGGGTGTTGCAGTTCGCCCGGGGTAACTCTCAGGCTGTTGCCATGGCGCTGGATGGTGATGGACATAGGGCTCTCTCCATGAGGCCGCTGCTTGCTGCAACAACTTCTGGCCTTTCAGCGTTTATAGCTACATTTGTATAAAGGCACACATGTTCTCTTTGTACTTGAGAATGTGAGACTGAAAAAAAGCAATAGACTAACTTTCAGACCCCAGATAATGAGTGACCATTGGTGCTTACAAGAGTGAGCACCCTCCAGGCCCCATTAAAATGTGTGTCTGTGTCTGCTGATGTTAGAGCAGGCTGAAGTAGAGGAAAGTGCTCAGCAAAAAGAGGCAAACAGTTGAGAGAGACTGCACAAAGTGACTACTCCTGCCCCCTCTGTTTCATCTTCCTTTACAAGCCCCACAGCTTCCCCTGGCCTAATGAATATTTGATAAGCGTTTGCTGCTTCATCGGCACGCTTTACAACTTGGGTCCGTACAACCGCAGCCCTGGTACAGACTGCTGTACCAGCCATCCTTTCACCCACGCTCTCCTTTAGATTTTCTCTGAGGAGACCGATAAAAAGGGGAATTTCCTCTTGTGTGCTTTTTATGCAAGTCTGTTTCCTGTGCTGTTGATTTGGTGCAAGTAAACTAACTTGAAGAAGAAACTGAATAAAAATGGAGATGTACATTTTAACAAGCTGGCTGAGGATTTTCAAAGCAAAAACTCTGACAAGAACCTTGAAGTATTAGAAAGAGCAACACATACTGTCAAAAGCAAAAGAATGGGCCACTTTATGATAAGAAAAAAATGGGCCTGTCTAATCAAACAGCTAGCTGAAATCAGGACACTATTCAGGAGCTACTCAGTGAAGTTTACTAACTTGTAGTGTTTTGGGCTTAAATACTGCTGTATCATCAGATTTATGTTTTAATTACAACTTCAGCATCACCCAGGGATGTTACTTAAGTGTCAGAAAAAGATGAATGGATAAATTGTGAAGGAAAACAGTGAGCTTTGTTGTAACCTGTCAGAGCATTACACTCAGTAGCTATAGGTACTATAGGCCACAGTCGATGTTCTGGACATGTTTAACACCAGAGAGTGAAAATGAAGCTGTCAATGTGTCACAATGTAGATGGGTTTCATTAACCCATGCAGGCAAAAAATACCAACTAATGTAAATTAGTGTGATACCAAACTGCAGTCCTATAGGTATTTAACACCCAAGACTGTGCTAAAAGAAAAAGGAAAGTCTCCAGTGAGCAATGTTGCACGATATGAGTGTGAACAACATGTGTGACATCAGCTTGTCAGGAAATGAGTTTTTGACAAATATGGACAACCAAATAAATCCATTTCACCCACATAGCCCTACATACACAGATGAAAACACACTAGGTCTACTGATAAAACTGACTGATACCAAATCCTCACTGATCGTAACTAAGCACGTAATTCTGTTTGAAAATAACAGAAACTTTAGATGTGGCCAATGCTGCCCTCTAGAGGGGTGTTTCTTTTTAACGCAGAATAAACCCAATACAAAATAGATATATTTCCAGACTATAATCACTTGCAAACAACGCAGATCCCCAGATAGTTAGGCTACTAATTCATTTTAATTGAGATTTTAGTAAAGTACATTTCTAATGATATAATATTTAAAAAGCAACACCCTTGACTGACAAAACTGTACCTGACTTCATCAAACATTAAGCCGTATCAAAAATCCTCAAGTAACAAAAATAAAATGGTAAAAGTATACGTTTCTGTGATGGATTGTCATAATTCCGACAGCAGTGAAGTGTCCCTCGGCTCTGAGCTCATGACGACAGAGGAAGTGAAAGCTCGGGTTTGCTCTGAACAACAACCAAACGACACGAAAAACGCTGCTGCCAAAAAGGTAATGTTCGTTTTAATTGACACTGGTGGTACTCATTAGTAAAAAAAATAAATAAATAAAAAATGTGGTGACATGTTGTTTGAATTAGCATCTCTCGAGTCAAACCTAACCTTTAGCTGCTGTTGTTGCTAAGTGTAGTGCTAACTGATTGTCTGCGTTAGCTTTGCTGCTTGACAAAACTGAATTGTATTTAGTTCAGTTAAATGTAAAACACTGGCAACATAATATATAAGCCTCTTCTTCAAAGTCTTGACTTATGATGTATGATGTCGTAGTTATTACTGACACCGTCTGAAATGTTTAACCACGTGAAATGATGTAACAAAACAGGTTAGACAGTCAAAGTTTCCATTAAGGTATAGCTACTCAGTCTTTTACTGAAGATAGAGATGACAAATTATGGAAAATAGCACAATAGTTGCTGTTTACATTAAAGATATCTATAAAATAACAGCTTCTATGTGTAGTTACTTTTGCATTAGTTTTCCAGTCCATGTATTTCATAATCTGTGGCTTGATTCTGTAACTGCATAGGTCTGAATACTTTGTAAAGAGTTAAATAAATCCTTCACATGTTCAGTATGATTTAATTCAATTGATACATTGTGCTTTCTTGACACCCCTTTGTCTTTTCAGAAGGAGCTTGTAAAAGACTGCAATATGGATTCTCCCAGGCAGTCTAAAAAGGGTAACCCAAATCGAAAGTCTAATGACGCCCAGAACAAGTCACAAATTCTTCCGCAGAAAGACGCCTATGCCAGACTTCTCAGCCAGCATCGCAGCAGCAAATTCAATACATATCTGGAGCAATTTGCAAAGAACACACTGAGTCAAAATGAAGGCACTGGGCCAAACATCCCACTTCCAAAAGCCCAGAGTGATGGGTTGAACATACCACAGCGAAGAAGAGACCAAGTGCCTATTGATTTTTCTGACTCAAGTGACTTCTCACCATCATCTTTGAAAACAAAAGCAACAGAGAGTTCCCTGGCCTTGTACATGGAGAAACTCAGTGTTGGCAGTCCCCAGCAGGATTGTGAGAGGAAGCAGGGTGTGACCGAGAGGCTGCGACAGGGACAGCGCAGGGATACCACCACCAGCCACGACGGGGATATTGAATCTGGCGAGGAATTTATTGCATTAAGTGAATCCAAGAAACAACAGAAGCCGCATAAGAAAAATAAAGATGTGGCATGCACTGCTCAATGCCCACAATCCCCAAGCAAAGCAAGCACAAGTCAACGTGAACCAGAAAAGTCAAAGAAGTCAAAGAAAAAGAATGCAGCAAAGCATCAAGAGGAGGAGAAAATCAAAGTGAAACCTACAGCTGAGGCCCAGATTCCTCAACCTATTAATGACAAAAAACTTGAGCAAAATAAAGGCAAGTGATACATTTTCAAACATCAAGTCCCAACCTGTTTTTGTTGTTCTTGACTAATCACTTTAATTTAAAATTGAAGGTGCCAGTTCTCCTGCCAACAAGAAAAAGAACAAAGGAAGCAAAGGATCCAAGAAACAAGTGTTTGAATCCTACATGGCACTTGAAGAGGTTTCGCATGGCCTTAAAAGAGGAGAGCTTATTCAGGTGCAAGGCACTTTATTTTTTTCAGTTGTTTAAAATCTTCACATCATCTTTGTGGTACAAGCAAGCTTCGCTTACTGTTTGGGGTCAATAAAAAGAGTAAATACCTCATTTTTAATGTTTCTTCTATAGGGTCAATTAAGAATTAACCCCAAGAAATACCATGAAGCTTTTATCTCATCTCCCGTAAGTTACCCTTTTTAAAACATATTTTTGTAACTGTTCACATTTTGGCACATACCTCTAGTATATCTGTAAGCACTTTGAAATCAGTTCATATCAAATTTGAGTTATAAAACTGTTATTTCTGTTACACTTGCAGGATGACGGCCGGGATATATTTCTAGATGGGATTGTAGCTCGCAACAGAGCACTGAATGGAGACATTGTGGTGGTGCAAATCCTGCCTCGGGATCAGTGGAAGGTAAGCCTCATCTTTTTTTTAAAGAGTACTGTATCTCAAACTAATCTGAGTATCAAATAAATGGTTTTGACTTTGCAGATCATACGGTCAGATACTGACTGTGAGGGCGCCAGTGAGTCAGAGACACCGAGAGAACAAACAGGTGTAAAAGCAGAGAAGAAGATAGAGCAGTTGACCAGACCTGTGGAGGACAGTGGTCAGGATCCAACAGCAAATGGCTTCAACTGTAATTGATGATTATTAAAACTATTCCTGTTTAGAAACATCTAAATTTTCGCCAAACTTTAAACATTTTTGTGTGTCTTCTGGTGAGATTAGATGAATGTCGAGATAATCCTTCAACTTCACATCAGAATGAGCACATACTCCAAAAGACTGCCAAAGTGAGTTTCATACAGGCAGTCACTTTGTCTTACTTTGAAATTAATAGTTTCATTTCAGTTTTGTCAGCGTTTAAGTTTTTTTCTGTGCTGTCTTTTTCTCTTTACTAGGTGGTGTATATTGTTGAGAAGAAACACTCAAGGGCTGTGACAGGCTTCCTCAAATTTCTGCCGGACAAACCCTTCGCTATGTTCTCCCCTGTTGATCACCGCGTGCCACGGATTAATGTTCCTCTGTCTGATTGTCCCGAAGACTTCAGGTCTCGCCCAGGGGACTACACCAACACTTTGTTCATCTGCAGAATCATCAACTGGCCAGATGACAGCAACTTTGCAGAAGGGTGAATATTCAATCTCAAACCTAATACCTGAAAGAGTTTAGGGACTGCATCATCATGTCTTTTTGTTTCCACAGTCTGCTTGCTAAGTCACTGGGTCAAGCTGGAGAAATAGAGCCAGAGACTGAAGGCATCCTGATAGAAAATGAAGTGGACTTCTCTGACTTCTCAGATGAGGTATTGGACTGCCTCCCAAAGAACTTACCTTGGATGATCCCACCTGAGGAGATTCAAAAGAGGAGAGACCTTAGGTAGAAAGAGAAACATTATGTGTCATATTGTCAGATGTGAAAGCATGTTGGTAACACAGGCTTATTTTCCAACGGTGCAGGAAAGAGTGTATCTTTACCATAGACCCTGCAACTGCTCGAGATCTGGATGATGCCCTGTCCTGTAAACTTCTCCCAGATGGTAATTGTCATGTTAAAACATGATAAATGACTGTTGGCAAACATCATTGTCTTCTTTTTGCTCAAAGCATTTTCCTTGTTATATTTTATGACAAAGGTAACTTTGAGGTGGGAGTCCACATTGCTGATGTGACCTATTTTGTGGAGGAGGGTAATGCTTTGGATATCCTGGCCAGCGAAAGAGCTACCAGTGTGTACCTTGTTCAGAAGGTTTGTCAATGTTTATTCTACGTAACCTCTTCAATGTTTGATTTAACTTAACTATTGTGTAATGGTATAACAGTTCTTTCTTTTTACTGTGCCCTTTGCAGGTGATCCCCATGTTGCCCAGGCTACTTTGTGAGGAGCTGTGCAGTCTCAACCCCCTAACAGATAGACTCACCTTTTCTGTTATTTGGAAAATTACCCCAGAAGGAAAAGTATGTACAATTTTAAAAGTTATTTGTTGTGTCATTTTCTCGGTTTTTTCACATACTTACTCTTTCACAGATACTGAGTGAGTGGTTTGGCCGCTCAGTCATCCGTTCCTGCGTCAAGCTAACTTATGACCACGCTCAGAGCATGATAGAGGCCCCGGAGAAGCTGTTTTCTGCTGAGGAACTGCCACCTATAGATCCTGAACATCCTATTGATGAGATTCATCAGGCTGTGCTTAACTTGCACTCAATCGCCAAAAACCTTCGGACTCAACGCTTCACAGGAGGAGCTCTCCGACTGGACCAGGTCTGTTTTCTCATGAAATAACTGTAATTCAAATATCAGAGAGGTTTGCGAAACGTCCTGAAACTTACATCTGGTGCGCTCTCCTTTTTTTCCCCCCTAACAGCTGAAATTGTCTTTCACCTTGGATAAAGAGACTATGATGCCTCAAGGCTGCTATATTTACCAGTACAGAGACAGTAACAAGTGAGTAACAGTTTCATTCTCTTCACTTAAAACCAGCCTTTAGTCGAGATTACAGATGTGAAATGTGTTTTGGTGTCACCAGAGAGGGATTAAAGATTATTATTATTATTGTGTCCTCTAGGTTGGTGGAGGAGTTTATGTTACTGGCAAACATAGCCACAGCACATCGCATCTACAAACATTTTCCTGAGTTGGCTCTTCTCAGGTGCCACCCTCCACCCAAATCCAAATTAGTGGAGGTGCTACAGGAGATGTGTGAGCAACTGGGCGTAAACATAGATTTTTCCTCGGCCGGAGCATTACATGTATGTTATCAGTCAGAAACAAATGTCTCTTTGTCAGTTTTTACATGTTTTGGTAATGATAATGGTAACTTCTCTTCAACTTGTAGAGAAGTCTCAATGCAACTCTCGGGAATGATGAGTACTCTACTGCCAGAAAGGAAGTCCTCACCCACATGTGTTCAAGACCCATGCAGGTTAGTTGCTGAGTGACTGCGGAAAACACACTTTATGAAATCAAGACATATTTACTGTTATTCAAATCCATTTTTTGTAATAAACACTATACTCTTCTCTTTCAGATGGCACAGTATTTCTGTTCAGGAGAAAAGAAGGATGAGCAGCAGTATAAGCACTACGCCCTGAACGTTCCTCTCTACACACACTTCACCTCTCCGATACGACGATATGCTGACATCATTGTTCACCGGCTCCTGGCTGCGGCGCTCCGTAATGTTTCTTATTTCTTTGAAACACTGAATCCTATCACACACATATTTTAACAAACAAAACAAAGCCTTGTCCAATATGTGACTTTAAAATCCTGTACTATTCGTGAACCATTTCTTTCTAATTGGGTGTATTGTTTTCACTGCAAACAGATTGTGGGCCTAGATTGGAGCTGACAACAAAAGACGTGCACAAACAGGCGTCGCATTGTAATGATAAGAAAACTTCCTCAAAGAGAGTCCAGGAGCTCAGCACTGAGTTGTTCTTTGGGGTGTTTGTGAAGGTGAGAGTCACTATGACCAACAGTTAACACTTGGCAGTCAAGGATTCAGTCAGTGATATTTCTCTGTACATTATTGTTTTCTGTCTGTAATGTAACATTTTGATGCATTAATAGCCTTTTATAGTTGCTGGTCTGGTATAAATGCTGTTTATTATGTATAATGTAAGATAAATGTGTTGTGTATTCAGGAGTGTGGACCTCTGGAGTCTGAGGCAATGGTCATGGGAGTCCTAGACCAGGCTTTTGATGTGCTGGTTCTCCGCTACGGTGTTCAGAAACGGCTTTACCCCAAGGTTAGCTGCACTTGAGGGCACTGTTTTTTGCCATTCATCATCGATGAGGGTTAAGGGTTACATTATAAAGGTTTGTCTTGCATTATGGGTGAAATGACCATTTGAAAACTTTTTTCCTCTCAGCACATTATAGGTCTAGAAGGTTTTCATAAACGTGGCAAGAGTGGAAAAACAACTGAGCTGACTCTGGTCTGGAAGCCAGAAGGGCCAAAGGACGCTTCAGTCCAGCAGGTAAGAGCTACAGCTGCAGAGAGAAAATGGTTGTGTTGACTGGAGCACTGTATAGAAATACTCTTTGTTACTCTGAAGTATTGCCCTATAAAAACTTTGACAACATGTAGAACACACAAAGAGATAAGTTATGGACTGATCAACTTTATTTTATTTTCCAGGTTATTTCCATCTTCACCTTAGTGGAGGTCCAGCTGATTTCAGACTGCAGGACTCTGAAATACAGCGCAGAGCTCAAGAGGCCTAACAGTAGTGGACCCTAAGCAGATACTTGAAGGAAAGAGTACATTTGCACATTTTTTGGCACCTTATTTAGATAATAGATGGTGTCATGTAGTAGTTTAGATGCAGTCACTCATAGACCTGAGTCGAAGTTTAGTTGAAATGTGTCTTAGGCATTGCATACAGCACTAAAGTGTTGCTCCATAATTTTGATACGTTTGTTGCCCTAATATTCATCCAAGTCAGAATTAGTTTATAATCATTCTTATAAAAATCAATTGTATGAATTTAAAGTACCACTCACTTATTTGATAAATTTCAAACCAAATTTTGGCTCAGGTCTGCCGAGTTGCAGCAGTGGCTTGATTTAGTTTATTGATCTAATGAGGTCAGTGATGTAATTAGCTTCTTTAACACAGTGTTATGTGTGAAACCAGTTTTATTAGATTTTAGTAAAACCTTGCAATGACTGGATAGACTACTAAACTGTTCGTCTCTCTGATAATAGAACATGGCTCAAACTGTAGCAGTGGTGGTGTCTGAATACGGTATATTTTAAATATGTGTTGAATGCTCATGTGCTGTTTATATAGTGTATTTTAGTGGCCAGTAGTGAGTTGTCTAAATTGCTTTTGATTTACTTATCAAATAGGAAGATGTAATATAGAACCTAGGTCTGTGTTTAGTTTACAGAAGTCCAAAGTGTCGTAATTTATCAAGTCACTGTTGTTAATTTTAAACTTGAATGACTTGAATGTAATTTGCTGCTGAAGATGGGTGGTGGCCTTAATATCTGCATGAATTATTTCCCATTTAGTTTTATATAGCAATATAGCAGGTGTTTCATTCAAGTTTACTGTGAATTTCAGGGGTAACCTGTCAAACTGGAGTTTACATGTGGCTGCTACACATTTTCAGATGTTTTTTCCCCCTGTTTTGACACTGTACTTGTCTATTATTTTAGCAGTGCCATGTTATTTTTTCAGTTAAACTGTTGGCATTTCATCTTTAGCCTTCTTTAAACTTTTTTGTCCAAACACCACCAGCTGTGTTTTTAAATAACTTGGTTTAAGTGTGTTTTAAACAATAATTTATGCAAAACTGACTTGGAACATGTTTAAAAAAAAAAAGAAGGAAAAACTGAAGGACAACATCTGTATGATTTTTCTCTATTTTTTTTTATTCAGAAGACTATTTATTCTGCCATAAAGAGAAATGTACAGAGTTGTGTTTGTCCTCAGTTCAAATAAATCCAAAATCAAGGCAACCAATCGCACAAATAACCTTTTTTCACTTGTGTAATTTATATCCATAGGACGTCTGCCTTCTATTTTATTTATGACAAACAGTGATGGTATCTGTGTTACATTATCTCTAGGGAGTGACTATTTAATACACTACGCAAACAGATAGTTATATCATGGTGCCACAGATGACGGTTCATCGTCATAATCTCCAGGTGCCAGGCAAGCCACACCTCATTTGAAAGAGCATTTACCAATGAGATTTTGTAATAATCCAGTAGCATATAAAGCAAAGCAAATGTTTGTTTACCTCTGTTGACATGTTTCCATAGAATAATTTATTATCAGCAGTAACCACATTGGCACCAGTGAATCACCAACACACATTTTTAATTTCAGCTGTTAACTCAACCATTTTGGAGGAAAAATCTCTTAGGTTTGTGATAAGGGCTAAAGCCCCAGACCTACCTACCATTAGGTTCCTAGAGCAAATTCAGAAACTAAAGCCTAATCTCATTGTCACATCTTTATTGCAGAATCTGTCCGTGAGATGCGCTGCAATATCTCCTCCACTGATTTACAGTCACAGTCCAAAGGCTGCACATAAATTTATTACAACACAACTGTTCAGCCCTAGGCAATCGACATCAAGGCTATTTGTATACTTTACATATACAGTAGTTCCATAATAATTTTATAGTCACACAAGGGGATTTTTATAAAAGATTTCCTTCTTCCTTTAAGAATGTTTTCACCATAACAACTGCAACTGTTCATATTCATATGAAATCTTTCCAAGAGTAGATGACCCCTTGCCCTGATTATAGACAGATACCACCCTTAGGTGATCAGGTTCTTCCTCTTCCTCATGCAGTCGGTTCAAAGTCAAGGTACCATAAAATCAATCTGCCAGTGTAAGGACAGCCTGTCAGTACTCCAAGAGGGTGCACTCTACAGCAGGCTGAAGGAGTGGAGAATGAATATCACCGATAGACAGGTTGTCAGGTAAAGTTCCATTACATTTCATTTTATTAGAAACCTGTTTTCTTACATTGATTGAATTTAATTTGTAAAAATCATTCATGAATGTTTTTGTTTAGGGAGTAGGAAGACTAAAATGGCAATGCTGAGAAAGGTAAGGGCGAGTTGGTGCATGGAGCATATCACTCTATTCTTTCATGTTACATCCTGTGTGCTTTCTCTTCAGGGGGAATGGGTGTGGGTGTCTTCAGACATCGGGGTGCCCATAGGAGCCAGGGTCAAAGTTACCCCATCAGGTCAACGCTTACTGGTAGATGATGAAGGAAAGGTAAATGAAAATAAAATGTGTGAAGACTCTTTTTCAATATAGATCAATTTTGCGTTTTGGTTTTTTAGGAGCAGAGTCTTTCTCCAGAAATCGAGACCACTGTCAGAATTATGCATCCTACGTCCGTGGAGGGAGTGGATGACATGATCAAGCTGGGAGACATGACCGAGGCAGGACTTCTCCGAAATCTTCTGCTCCGTCACAAACAAGGCATCATCTATGTAAGACAGAGACAGGCAGTACATTAAGGGAAACTCCAAAAATCTTCAATGGGCTTTATAGATTTCTGATCACATTTTCACTGTCATGTCATATTAGACTGTGATTAAGATGTAATATTGGACTTCTTGTTGTAGACGTACATTGGTTCAGTGTTGGTGGCAGTAAACCCATACCAGGATTTTCCATTGTATACAGCTGAACAGGTGAGGTTTTCATTGAGATGAAATTCATGATGGGTGGATAACAAAGGTTTTAACGTCTACTACTTTTTAGATAAAGTTGTATCAGGGTCGAAAGCTTGGGGAACTCCCACCACACATCTTTGCTATTGCTGAAGCCTGCTACTTTAACATGAAACGTCACCTGAGGAACCAGTGCTGCATAATCAGGTCAGAATACATCACATGGCCCCTTAAATATAGGCTTTATGACAATGAATTCTGACTCTTCCTTTTCATTTTCTAAATTGCTCAGTGGGGAATCGGGAGCGGGGAAGACAGAGAGCACCAAGCTGCTCCTGCAGTATCTGGCTGCTGTCAGCGGCCAGCTCTCTCAACAAGCGATAGAGCGACAAATACTGGAATCCAATCCCATCCTAGAAGGTATGTAAACATATTTAAACATTAATGAATATTGTACTTGACTTACTAATTATCAAACAGAATTGGCAAACTAGACATAAATGACAGGTTATTGATCTGTCCACTGTAGCTTTTGGAAACGCAAAAACTGTTCGTAATGACAACTCCAGCCGCTTTGGGAAATACCTAGAGATCTTCTTCAATAGGGACGGAGTGATAGAAGGTGCTCGGGTGGAGCAGTATCTTCTGGAGAAATCTCGTGTCTGCCATCAGGTCAGATCTTAGGTTTTTATTGTCACACCTATTTATATTCATTAATTCATCCTTAACTGCAGTTTGGGCCTTTCTCAGCAGCTGTGATAGACTCTGGACAGTCACTAGGTAATCACAGAGTCGATTCTTAGAGACAGACAACTATTCATCCTCAAATTCTTTCCCAAAGGCAAATTAAATGGGCGATTCATGTTAACATGCATGCCTTTAGATAATGGGATTGTGAGAAAGCCGGAATTACCAAAGAAGATCCAAAGCACAGGGAGAACAATTAAAGATTCTTCCTCTGTTTACTTTCATAAAACGGTTCATCCTGGTTTATTATTTTTTTAGTTAACAAGGGTAAACCATGCTCTTCTTATCACTCTTTAGATGAGCTCTTTACTGTTGACCTGTATAAGCTCCCTGTCCTATCTCTTTCTGAGTTATTTAAAAACACACCTCTGCTGTAAACGGGGGCAAAAAACTCTTTAAAGACTCATTTGTCTTGTTTATGTGCATTTACTGGTCTGCTGCACAGTACGTTTATGTAGAACTCATTTTGTTTTCTTTATTTGACTTCAGGCTCTAGAGGAACGCAGCTACCACATCTTTTACTGCTTGTTGGCTGGACTCACAGAAGAGGAGAAGAAAGCTTTGAGCCTCAGAGATGCCAAAGAATACACATTTCTTTCAAAGGTACACAGTGTCATGTTGTATCCTATCCATAAGAAGTGTATGGCCCATACACAATATGTTACGATTCATACAATGAAAGCTTTAAAACAAAAGCACCCTTTTATGTGCTCTAGGGAAACTGTGTCCAGTGTGAAGGCAGAGATGACGCCAAAGACTACAAACGCATTCGTTCAGCGATGAAGATTTTGACTTTCTCTGAGGAACAATGTCAGGAGGTTGTGAAGCTGCTAGCAGCTATTTTACACCTGGGAAACGTGAGCTTTGAAGGTGAGTCAGCTCCAGTATCTGTACTTAGTGCTGTGTAAAATACTTTATTACAAAGATTAGCAGTAGTTTAGTTCTAAAATGCATACATAAAGATATAACCTGACAAGTGAATAGTCATTCTCTGAACTGGACAGTAGCTGAGAGAATAAATTTTAGCTTCCCTATAGTAGAGCCTTTAGGGAAACAGTATGGTATATAATGTTCATAGTATGAAAGTGTCAATATAAAAATTTGTATTGTTTTTGTTGTGTTTCAGCTAACACACAAAATAACTTGGACACCAGCGATGTGAGCAAATCAAAACACTTTAGTGTTGCTGCATCACTGCTGGAGGTTTGTGATGCCACATTCCTGAATCTTCATATTGTTGGAGAGCTGAATTATTCCTCTAATAAACATGTTTGTCATTGCAGGTACAGAAGTCCTCTCTGGCCAACAGTTTGACCTATCGCTCCTTTATGACCAACAGAGAAAGAGTGACTAAGCCTCTCAGCTCAGAACAGGCGTCCAATTGTAGAGACGCAGTTGTGAAGGTAATGGCCACAGAAGATGACGGTAAAATGTTGTCTATTTCCTTATTAGGTGCAATCAAGATCTCAGATTAAATATTCATTTAAATAGTGCTTGTCAGGTGCATTTGTTATGGATGTGGCGATTGAAAATCTTTTTCCAGCTAGTTCTTTTTTTAATGATTGTCTAATTTATTGTCCCAGGCCATCTACAATAAGCTATTCATATGGATGGTGGGGAAAATAAACAGCGTAATTTACAAGAAACTGCACACCAGCTCCAAATCCTCCTTTTTGTCCATTGGTCTGCTTGACATCTTTGGTTTTGAGAACTTCATTACAAACAGGTCAGAACCTTTTCTCACATAAACTGTACTGTAGATTCACCAGTTTTAAAAATGAACCCTTTTGTTTTGTAGTTTTGAACAGCTATGCATTAATTTCGCCAATGAGAAGCTTCAGCAGTTCTTCGTGGGCCACATCTTTAAACTGGAGCAGAAGGAGTACCTAAAAGAGGACATAGTGTGGAATAACATCAACTTCAGCGACAATCAAAACATTTTGGACCTTCTTGCTGTAAAGCCATGTAACCTGCTAGCTTTGATTGATGAGGAAAGCAATTTTCCGAAGGTTGGTCTTGACAAATTACTTTACATAGCAGCCATTAGTTAATTGTAATTAACCTGTCTCTTTTTATGCACCTTTTGGTGGAACCTAGGGCACAGATAACACCCTGCTAAACAAGATGAATAAACAGCACAGCAGTAGTAAACTCTACATCTCTTCCAAAAGTGAACATGACACAGACTTTGGGATTTTTCACTTTGCTGGTGTGGTTTTCTACAACTCTAAAGGTACATAAACTCACCAATCTCAATCAAATGAGAGACATCATCTTAATGTTCTGGTGTGAAACAATGTTTTGTTTTACTTTTTAGGATTCCTGGAGAAGAACAGAGATGCTGTAAGCTTTGATGTGATCAAAATGGTTGAAACTTCAAAGAATAAGCTTCTCCGTCAGATATTTGAGAGTGAGCTTTCAGTGAATGGAGTGAAAGTTACTAACAACAACAAAGTCATCATGACGCCCAAAAACTCTTTACGTGTATGTAACTAACACCTAATTCTTGTTTGTGACTATCATGTCTTCAACATGTTTAATATCATATTTACTCACTTATTGTCACAGTTGAATGAACCTTAATGTCACCACTTCATTTTATTTCCTGTTAGGGCCAGACAGACGGTCGTAAACAAGTGCAGACGCTGAGCGGTCAGTTTCGCCAGTCTCTGGAGTCCCTCATGAAGGCTCTGTCTGCCTGTCAGCCCCACTTCATTCGCTGCTTCAAACCCAACAATGATAAGCAGTCTGAGGTAAACAACAATGGAGTCATCGTTGAGTGTTTGTTAAAAGTAAATGCTCTCCTATTCAGCATAAACATCAATTGTATAAAAATGTAGCACAGGCATGATGACTGCACTTTCCTGTAAGTACTGATTTCCATTGGACAATAATTCTGTGGTTTCCTTCAAGACATGTTTACTGGAATATGTGTGCTTCTAACAAAGTGTAAAGTACAGAGCTGTGATATGGGCTTTTGCTTACCTCTGCATCATATTACATAATGCCTGGAGATTTTAATGACATGGTTGCAAGGTGGAGTTAAGTAAAACTCTCAAAAACATTTCATTTGTAAAGCAAAAATATAGGATTTTAAAGTCTCCAAAAAACTGAATAATGCACAGTTGTATATCAGAATCTGTTATAAGCCTACTCCTCCTCTCTATGCTTTAGTTGTTTAACAGAGAGCTGTGCACACGTCAGCTTCGATACTCTGGTATGATGGACACAATACGGATCCGGAAACTGGGATTTCCTATTCGACACACCTTTGGTGAATTCCTGAAGCGCTACCGAGTACTTCTAAAGACAACAGTGTGCAACCCAAAGACTGTTAGTATTAACAGTTTGTTACACAGTGACTTCCTGTATAGATCTGCTTGAAAATCTGTTCAAGTGATGGACTGAGTAATTACCATTTTCTATTTTATGACTTGCATAAGTGTCTTTTTATCGCTAATCGAAATGCTGTGTCCAGGAAACAGCTGCAGCCTGTTGCAAAGCCATCTGCAGAGCTGTGATTAAAGAAAAAGACGAGTGGAAAATAGGGAAAACCAAGGTGTTTCTAAAGGTGATGAAAATGTGTAAATTAAACAGCTTTTTCTAACTATTCCCAAAGCACTGACACAGCAGAATCAAACACTATTAAGATGTAGACCACTGCTGAAAAATGAGATTCTTAACTTTGATTAATTTTGTATTAATCTAAAATTATTAGAAGCAGCTCTGATATTGATATGATAATAATGGTGTATATACGAATGAGATTGTATTTTTTTTACTTTAGGATGCCCACGATGCCATTTTGGAACAACTGAGGGAAGGCGAACTCAGCCGGATAGCTCTAGTGATCCAGAGAGTAATGCTGGGAATCAAAGACAGGTGAAGCTTTTAAGGATGAAAACAAGATAAATCTACATGATTCAAATGACGTGAATGTAGAGTAATAATAACTTTATTTTTTGCAGAAAATCATTTCTGAAGAAAAGAAGGGCAGCTTTGGTTTTGCAAAAGCACTGGAGAGCGTACTTGAAGGAAAAAGTACAAAGAAAGGTTGACTTATTTCTTATTTTTCGAATTTTTTATTTCATTTTTCACTTTGTCATATCTATTGACGTTTGATGTATTCACTTTAGGTTCAGCTTGGCTTCGAACGACTCTTAGCCACAATAAGAAGTCGGCAGCTGCAGAAAAAGTATAAAAGACAGCGAGCAGCAGCTATTGCTATACAGGCTCAGGCATGTATCCATAGTTTAATTATACTGAAGTTCTATATAATCCGACACATAATGAACCTCCGCAATACAATTATTAAACACATACAAACAACAATTGACACTTTACCTACTAAACTTGCCATGTGTACAGGTTCGAGGCTACCAGGCGAGGAAGCAGTGTAACCAAAAGAGACAGTCGACGTTATTGTTGCAGGCCTATGTCCAAGGATTCCTGGCCAAAGGTCGAGCGAACAAGATGAGTAATGAGGATCGCTATCCATCAGCTCCAGCTTTAGTTTTGCGACAACAGAGACAAAACGGTGAGAAAACTGCACAGGAACTACAGCAACGTCTGAAAGTATTAGATGATGCGCTAGAGGCTGAAATCTCTGACCATGAGAGTGAATTAATGTCTGATCGGGAATCGGAGGACAGGTTTGATCTCCAGACAACACGGATGGTGAAAGTCGATGAAAGTGTTGTGCAACAAGCAAACCAAGCTGAGGTTAGTAGTTTAACATGCTTTTATTTGCATTGTTCCTGTTTATCTGCTTTTATGAAGTCTTGCTTATGTGTTTTATTTCAAAAAAGCAGGACGAGTCAAAGTTGGTAGATAATATTTCTGTCGGGACCTCAGACCCAGGTTCAGATGGGCCTGCTCCAATGCTAAACTTCTCAAGCCCAACCCCATCAATGGAAGAGGAGGAAGATGAATTTGATGATGGCAGCGATCCATTTTCTTTCGACAAGTTTTGCAGCCTTTACTTTCAAGGAAATGCTTCTTCCAGTCACATTAACCACCGACTCAAGCAACCACTACTGGCCCATGACGATGAAGGGGACGCTCTGGTATAAAGATGGGAACAATAACTGGTATCTGTCTACAAACGTATAATTATGATATATAATTTTTCACTCACTCCCTTTCAGGCCTGTCTAACTGTTTGGTGGATCATTTTGCGATTCATGGGGGACCATCCTGACTCAAAATCCCAAGACTCAGTATCACAGGCATCCAGCACCATTACACGTGATCTGCCTCACAGACAGGGGAGAAGGCTGAGCAACCTGGTGGGACTAGACCAGGTAAAGAAATCTGCTCACTTATTTATTATCCACACATGTACATGCATTCTTTTGTAACAGGGTCTTCTTCTCAATAGAAATTACTGAGAAGGAACAAGAAGAAGCAAGGAACTGGAGCCAGAAAAGCTTCTGTTATCCCTGAGGAGGTAACCAGTAATGTAAATGTTTTTGTAAAAAAAACATTTATAAAAACATGTATGCATCATGTTTTTGTAAATGTTTTTTTACTAACAGCCAGAGGATGATGCAGAGGACATTCTGATAGGAGAGGGTCCTACACTTGATCGGCCATTGTCAACTTTGGAAAAAGTGCACATTATCATTGGATATGCCTTATCAAAACCAGGAATAAGGTAAAATACTAGAGAAATATCCATGTATTGTAGAGGAAAAATGCAGATAAGGGTCTCTTGTTTTTCTTCTTTTTTCTAATGCATGTTCACAACCATGTTTTTTTCTGTGTCTGTTCTTATTGGTCTCATCTTCAGAGATGAGATTTACTGTCAGATCTGTAAACAGCTGGTAAATAACACAAACAGCCGCAGCCGTCTACAAGGCTGGATCCTTCTTTCCATTTGTCTTGGGATCTTCCCTCCAACAGATCTCTTCTTAAAGGTGTGTGAAAGGTTATTTAACACTAAATAACAGTTTAACCAAAACATATAACATAAGAACATTTTATGGTTCCAATGTCTTTTTTTTTCCTGTGATGGATGGTAAACCTGCCTTGTTGTTGATCACACCCATCTGGCTCATTGATACAATCAGTGCAGTAAAACAAGATAAACTCACTAAATCACTAGAGCAATATTATAGAAAGGAGATAAAGTGGTAGCTCCTGGATATAATACTCTGTTCAATATGGGCAAAAGGTTTTAGATAACACAAAATCATTTGTATAAACAACTATAAGGCCATAAAAAATCAATAAATGGTTATATTTTATGTATCTATGTATCAGTGTGCAATAAAAATGACTTATTGACAAAGAAATTCTTTGTTAATTATTTATATTCATAATGTTTCTCAGTATTTGGTGAGTTTTGTCCGCAAAGGTCCAGAGGGTTATAAAGAGTACTGCTCTCAGCGTCTGAAGCGTATAAAGGCCAATGGAGAAAGGAAAGAGGTGACCTGCTGGATTGAACTGGAGGTAAAACACATATTTGAACTACTTTGTCCATTTGAAATGAATTTAATTGAATTTATGTTTGAAATTACTATAACAATGGCAATCAAGCTCATGTTCCCTTTCCTCACACCTAAGGCTGCCAGGTCTAAAAAACCAATAGAAGCCTCTGTGATGCTAATGAACGATCAGACTGTGAGTCTGACCTTGGACTCAGTGTCCACCTCAGCCGAAGTCTTTCAAGATGTGGCAAACAAGATCAATCTCAGAGATACATATGGATTCTCCTTGTACATAAAATTTGATGAGAAGGTGAGGCACCTTTTCAGTCAACCAATAGCATAGACCAGTCTCTCAGTTTGTTTAGTGTCACCCTCTTTTCTGGCCAGATGTGGTCTCTGGGCAGCTGTGGGAAGCATGTGTTGGATGCTGTGTCTCAGTGTGAACAGGAGATGAGGAGGCAGGGCAAAGAGGAGAGGAACACACCATGGGAACTCTCCATTCGCAAGGAGGTCTTCAACCCCTGGCACGACTGCTCCCTCGATCCAGTCAGCACTGACCTGATCTACGAGCAGATCATCAAAGGAATAAAGTCTGGAGAGTACAACAGCGATAAGGCAAG
Organism: Rhyacichthys aspro; assembly: GCA_036850595.1. NCBI lineage: Eukaryota > Metazoa > Chordata > Actinopteri > Gobiiformes > Rhyacichthyidae > Rhyacichthys > Rhyacichthys aspro. The sequence goes on along the minus strand of JAWCTZ010000435.1, from coordinate 17,708 downwards.
GCAATTCTAACACAATATCTGCCATCCATAACATCACTGGTATCAGTATTTCATTAATCGATTTGTGATTAACTCTCAGGAGGACGACTATGTCCAATTGGCAGTTCAACACTACTACATCCAGTTTGGCCCTGACTACAATAAAGACAATGCTAAAAAGGTGGTTGAGGACTGCATAGCTACAACACTTATTGAGAACAAATCTATGGACAAATGGATACAACTCATCAACGCTGGACACTCTCAGGTAGACTAACTATGGAGAATGTCAATGAGCCAAAATGCAATTTAGACATCGATGATAAAGTCTACAGTACTAAAAACATTAGTGGAAGGGCCCATCCATTGTCTTTGTTTATACAATAAATGTTACAGGGTTATTCTTTATTGCTGTAAGTTAGTAATGTTCTTGTTCTGGCACCAAAATATGTGGCTATTAACTTAATTATTCCCATTAACAGCCAAAAAAAACAAAACAACGACATCAAATTTTGCTGATAGTTGAAATGTATAGTACCCCTGTAGTTGTGTAGTGTAAAGTGTATAACAGACTGCACAGGGAAGTGTTACCTTAATAATAATAAGCTTGTGCTCATCACTCAAGGAATAGATTCAGAGAAAATCTTTAACTAAAAATATTGCATATAATGTCTCTGATACCTTTAATAGTCACATTATCTACCAGATTTAGTTATACTTATTTTTGCAGGCTCTAAACGACAGTGGAAGGCAAAGCCCAGACACTATTAAAGGAGAACTGGTTGACAATGCCAGGCAAAAATGGCCACTTTATTTCTCCAAGTTTTATGAAGTTACAATGACATCAGGTTAGTCAACACACACTGAAACGATCAAATTAAGCATTTACTGTGAAAAGTATAATTTCACAAATGGCAGGCTACTTCTATGTTTCTCTACAGGACCACCTCTGGCCAAAAGCAGGTTTGTTGTAGCTGTCAACTGGAGTGGCATCCTCTTTATGGACGGAAGAGACAAGCGTCTGCTTGAGCTTCCTTACATAGAGGTGAAGGATGCACTTATCAAGAGGTAACGCTCATATTTGCACTTTTTTCTTTTTAAAAAAAAAATCAAACATTTATATTTACATTAATACATAATTTTTTCCCTAGTGAAGGTTATCTTAGTGCCCAGTCGGTTACCTTGCCTACAGTCCGAGGAGAGTTTGTACTGAGGTGTGTGGATGTTGAGGAAATGACTGCACTTATTAAGAGAAATCTGGAGGGACTCAGACAACGCTCAGAGTTTGCACTGGTCCTCAATGATACAAGTAAACCAGGTACAAACAGCCTACAGTATATAGTATTATATCATACAACACAGAGAAGATCTTAAAAACAGTTGTTTGTTTTGAAGTTATTATACTATGTCATACTATTATTACACAAGATGTACAGTATTGTTATTTTATTTTATTCTTTTCATTAAAATGATTTCAATAAAACATGTTGACCTCAAAACATGAGTCTGACTGTGAACGTTATAATACTCTTCTAAACCTAATATGTAAATAAATATTTTTTGTTCTAACAGATGACCCCAATCAGCTCACATGTAAACGAGGGGATTTGTTGCTGATTAGGAAAAATAAACGTCCCCCTCATGAGAACATGTTTATTGCAACCAACCAGCGGACCAGTGACACTGGTGCAGTATATAAAAATGCATTGCAGTTACTACCAACACTTAGCATGCCAAGTGATGAACAACAGGTAAGTACAGCTCTTAAAATGACCGTTTTTTTTATATAACCATAGTTACTTTTATGAAGGGCAAAAAAAAAAAAAATCAGTACAGCTTAAATTACTTATTTTTATATCTTTGGCTCTTTTTGTGTTTTTAGGAGCTGCTCAGTCCAAGCCAAGGGAGATTATCTGTAACATCTGCACCACTTAATGTCCCACAAGAAACAGTGGTCCCTGTCTCTTTAAAAGAGTTTGCGCTGGAGAATTTCAGGTAATAAAGACCAATTTGGTTATTTAATCTTCTAAATGATCATTAAATTATATAAAAATGTTGATTCAGGGTGTAATAAATGCAAATCAGTATTATGATAAATTTAGCATTTTATCTTATATTAATTCAAATGCAAAAATAATCATGTGTCATCTCTGTCACAGGCCGCCGGGTAAAGACGCAGGTCGACATGGTGTTTACAGAGGACGCAGAGAGAAACTCTGGTTCTGTTCCAGAGAACCTATCAAACAACCACTTCTGAGAAACCTGGTCCATAACTCTGACCTCAGCTACCTCGCCTGCAATGCCTTTACAGATATCCTTACTATAATAATTCATATTTTTTGTCTGACATATTAATTACATTTGATAGTTAACTGTAAATGAAGAATGTTATGTTAGTAAATCCTTGACCTTGTCTATTACCTATTCTCAAATACATGGGTGACTACCCCATTAAACAAATCCGCAGCCCTATAGAATTGACTGACCAGATCTTTGGTCCAGCCACTCAGCATGAAGCTCTGCAGGATGAGATCTACTGTCAGATTATGAAGCAGATGACCTCCAACAACAGCAGGTGCTCCTTCTGTTTGTGTGTGTGTGTTTGATTGGCCAGATGATTGTCTGAAATAGAAAACCTTACATTTTGACATTTGTCCTAGGCTGAGTATGGCCCGTGGGTGGCAGCTGATGTGGCTCTGTACAGGCTTGTTTGCTCCCGGCCCGAATTTAAGGATTTATGCCAAGCGCTTTCTGGAGTCTCGTCCCAGAGACCCATTGGCTGCTGAATGTCTGCATAGGCTGCAAGGGATGCTCAGGTGGATTGACAAATTTCCATTACACAGTGTTACTTCAATGAAATTACAACCATTTACATTTACCATTACAACCAGCTGTTCAATAGTAAATTAATCATTTTTTGTTCACAAGAAGGGGAGACTAGAACAATACATTTTTGTTCTTTTTTTTTTCCTTTAGTAAGGAGCCCAGGAAACTCCCCCCCCATTTTGTTGAGGTGGATGCCATTCAACAGGACAGCACCCAGATTTTTCATAAAGTCCACTTTCCAAATGAAACAGAGGATGTAAGACTAAATACTCATCTTTATATTTATAATGTCCATTGCTTATTTGTCTTTGATTGTTGTCTTTTGCAGCTATTTGAAGTTTCATCAACAACTACAATCAAAGACTTGTGCAGAAGTATTGCTTCTCAACTCAAGCTCAATTCTGCAGATGGATATGGCCTTTACTTCAAAACAGCAAACAAGCCGGTTTGATCATTTTCTTTACAATGAAATAAGTTAATGTTTTAAAATGACTCCGGTGACTACATTCTTTTCATCTATGTGTATCAGATTGAAAGCCTAGATGAGCAGAAGTATTTATTTGACAGTTTAAGGGAGTCTTCAGACATCCCCAAAAAAGTAAAACGAGTAAAAGATGGTAAGGGGTCTGACAACTCTGACAAATTACATTTTTGTATTTTAGTTTCCTTGCAAATGAAAATAGTCTTTACTTTTAGGGAACCAGGGAACCAATTTGCTCTACTTGGTCATATTAAAGCGGAAGCTTTGGTTCAATGTAAGCCCAGGAAAGGACCTGATTGCAGATCTCACCTTTCACTTTCCACAGGTATCAGACCTACAGTCTGAACACACTCTTTATTGTGTTACAGTTTTTTTTCTGCAGAATCATGATTTATTTCTCCATTTAGGAGCTGCCTAAATACCTGCAGGGATACCATGATTGCACCAAAGAGGACATGATCAAACTGGCTGGCCTGCTTTTCAGAGTGCAGGTTGATTCAGACAGGTCACAGTTTGTAATGATTCCCAGAATGCTGAAGGATCTGGTGCCTGCTGACCAGATAAAAATCATGTCACCTGAGGAGTGGAAGAAGGTAAAGCAAACTTATTAGAAATAAGTCTACTTTAAACAACACACATACTCTGTCTATATATTTTTCTAATAATACGCTTTGACGATGCTCTTCTTGCAGCACATCATCTCCTCCTACAACCAGCAGAGTGGCAGTACTGTTCAGGAGGCCAAAATTGCTTTCCTGAGAGCTATCGCAAGCTGGCCAACATTTGGTTGTTCCTTCTTTGAAGTTAAAGTAAGTACCTATGATGAAGGTCAGAAGGCCATGCGATTAGAGTCTACAGTAAAAATGATTGCCCTAAAAATACATGCATTTCTTTTACAATATATCCATTTGGCTTTGCAGCAAACATGTGAATCTAGCTACCCAAACAATCTCAGGATTGTGATCAGCAAGCAAGGAGTGAGTCTGATAGACCCAAAGACAAAAGTATGTACTTTTTGACAATCATTTATTTACCATTTTACTAAGTCAACCTTTTTTATTTTATATTTTTTTTAAATATCAATTTATAATATGATTCTTTTAGGAGGTACTGATCATGCACCCATTCAGCCGTATTACAGAGTGGCACAGCAAAGGGGACCATTTCCAGATGACAATAGGCGCCCTCTTGAGGGGGGTTACTTTTGTCTGTGAAACCCCCAAGGTAACTCAATACAAAGGCCATATTCATTGGTTAAGCAACTAAAGATGACCAACATACATTTTAGTAAGCATTTCCTAAAAATGAGCATTGATCTTTTCTTTTTTTTTCAGAGTGACACAATGGCAGACCTAGTTCAATCCTACATCAACATGTACAGCGAGCAAAGACAAGTACGGCAACTTCAACCTAAAAACCACATGTTTCATTGAAACAATAAGAAACAAGGTGCTAAAGACCTGAACAAAAATGCACACCCTCATAATCAAAAGATTCACCATCCAGGTGTGGGTTTTAAAAACATTTGATCTATTGTTGTTGCAATAATAAATGTTTAGTGTGTATTTATGTTTTTATATTTTTGGTCACTCCTTGTCCTTAAGTTGTTTATCTTATGTCAATAAGTACAAAAGGCATCTTTTCATGTTGTACTGTACATATTTAACTGATAGAAATGTGTTGATTTCAGTTTTATTTTTATGAACTAAACCTGATTTGTTTAAATCACTTGTCAGATCTTTAACAGTGCTAATAAAACATAAACTGATGATGTCAAAATGGATTCACCTTTTTATTTAAGATGCAGTTTGCTAATTGCAACAAATTGGTTTTAATACATGTGATTATTGTCAGGATTACTTCTACATGGATGGTTTGTGTTAAATAATATAATAAATTATATTTTAAAAAATCACTGTGAGGAAAATACGTCTTATGTATAATATGAACATTATTATAAAAACATTGTGGAAAGTAACAGTTGTATGTCTTTCTCCAAGCTGGAGGCCTTTCTCAAAATGTCAGCCAACGCTCCCACTTCTGCAATGGATATTTGATGCTTGAGGAATGCCTCATCTGTAACATGAATATCTGCCACCCCTTGCCTCTGAACACATAACAGTGACATCACATACCCTCAGTATGCACTGTGGTGTAATGCACAGTAGTACTTGACTGCTTACACAACCTTCCTTGCTGCCTGTCAGGACTATTGCCCTGTTTCTATGGAAACCATGTGACCAAAAAAAAAAAAAAAGTATAAAAAATACCAAGATACCATGGACAGGTGCATATGAGGTGCAATGTGTTTACTCCTCAGTGTGTTACCTTCCTGATGCAATCTGACTGCAAGAAACACACACACACAAAAAACATTTAGTACTGTTCCCATACAATGCAGCCCCCTAACCCTAGCTTAATTTGCTCCTTGCAAATTTAATGTCCCTAAAGCCGCAATGAAACAGGGGTCCAGACAGAGCAGAGCTTAAATGTATATTTTTTCTGCCTATAGGAAGAAGGGAGACAGAAAGGACAGCAGAAGGCACGCTTGTGTTTGTGTATGCTGCGTACAGGAAGGCATATTGATGCACTGCACCAAATTTGGAACAAAGACCTTATGCCCAGACCACATCACTATTCTCCCAACTTCACCTTCCACTCACCCTTCTCACAACAAAACATTTAAGGACTTTTATTTGGTTTATTATTATCATTATTGTTGTTGTTATTATGAATATTATTGTTATTGTGTATGTTATTATGAATATTATTTTTATTATTATTTTATTATTATTTATAGGAAACGATCTAGTACAAAAATCTTCAAAAGTTACATTACTGCTATTGTGTGCTTTTTGCTCAAACGGAGCTCTTGTATAACAGCTCTGTGCCTCAGTTTTCATTTCACAACTTTGCATTTCTTTGTGCATGTAAGACCTTTGTTATTCAGATTTTTAAATGGATCGTGTAGTCTTTCTCTTTTCATTAAACTCGAATGTGCTCGATTACAGACAAATTCTCGGCCATTTTAGTGTCTGTTTGTTGTCTGAACCCAGGAGCACAGTAAATGATCTGAGATCAGTGTCTGAGCGGCGTCAGGCCATATGTCTATGGGCCGTCCCTAATCGCGCTGTGGCAGCGCCAGCCTCGCGATACAAGAATCAAAGCAGTGGATGCTGACAGCGCGGTGCGGTCATCATGCAAAGGTTACATTGGATCCGTTTCACTGAGCCTCACAAGCAGCCGCTCTTCCGCGGGACCCGCACGGCTCTGAAAATGCGAGGCGTGTAGCGTCTCAAACGCCTCGACCCTAGTATCCAGGCCAGTTTGGCTTCAGCAGGTGTCACACAATGGACGCGAGTGTGGGATTTCCGCGGACAGCAGTGTGTGCAGTGTGTGCGCTGGCTCCTCTCGGCGGTGAAGCGGCTTCATGAGTGTCCAAAGTAACAGTGGAAGTGGAGGAAGTTTGGAGGCGACGCCATCTTGGTCCTCGTCCCCAACCGTTTCTCAACAACAAATAACGGCGACCGCAAAGAGCAAGGAAGGTACAGGAGCTCAATAAGTCTAGGGCCAACCTTTAATCACCAGAAACTATGTAATTTATTCAAGAAAGGAGTTGTTTTCTCCGAGCCGAGCTTACGTTTGTTGAAGAAAAATGGATGTCAAGTTCAGAGATGCCGTGTGTTGTAGCCAAACGTCAGCTGTCAGTTCAGTTGATGGCCACTCTAGAGCAGCAGCTCTTGTTTGCACAAAGCAGGGACTAGCTTGTTGTTTTGTTGGCTTAAACTGTTTTAATCGACACTTTTACTCGTTTGAGGTTGCAGTAACAAGGTTTTATACAGCGTTATCACTCCAGCGGCATTTACCTCCCAAAAACAGTATCTAGTTGGAGTTGTAACATCGAAGCTCTTCATAGCCACAACCATGCTTTGCTCTGCATGTCTCTGCTGCTGTTTACCGTAAACCTGCTCTTTATCTTTCTAAATGTTGTTGACACTCAGTGGCAATAAACTTAGGCATCAGTGCTGGTTGTTGACATTATATTTTAGTTACAGTTTAAGAATGGTATTTGGTCAATAAATCAGTAAAAACATTTATTAACAGTGATTTGCGTTTTACATGTTGTCTGTTGCGATAAAGGAAAATAAATAAAGTGGATAAATCTCCCCAAAACCTTTCTGTACCCTGTCCTCACGTAACCTTTATAGCCTTGTTCTGTGCTCTGTGGTTCATAGCTAAAGGGCTTCATCGTGTCCATTATGCCTTTTAGGGCTTGCCCCTGTACCAGAAGCTATGTTAAGATGACAGCCAGGAAACGTCCAATAAGGAAACAAACAGAAGCAGCAGTTCAGCAGGAGCAGACCTGAGTCTCACAGCCCTTGACACAGAGAAACTGCATGTTTGTGTGGTGTGTCTTTCCGTAGAAACATGTTGTCACACTAGGCCCACCCAGTCAGCTGCTTTATCAGACAGCAGGCTATATGTTTTGACTACTACATTTGTGGAAGTCATTTTCTCCATTTGCAGTTCTGGTTAACAAGCAAGCATTTGGATTAGTACTCTTAATATCACACACTTGGTGCTGAAGCTCATGTTTACAACTGGGTTTTTGTAAAACTAATCAGGCTCAGTTTTGTTATGCTTAGTTTAGTTTAATTCTTTGTATATACTATAGAAAGTCAATGAAGTCCATAAAACAGACAAAAAAGGGAAATTAATCCATAAATGTGCACTGTATTTGATTTGGTTGCCCTGTATATGATTACCTTTCTTAGAGTAACATGTAAAAGACTTACATTTCCAATGTGCTAACCTTATCTGGGCTGCCTTACTGTTCTTGTGCCATAAGATTACGAAGCTTTCAGATCTGTGAATGACAGGTTTTAGTAGAAAGTAGCCACCAAGCCTGTAAATCTAAATGATGACTTGACAGCCCCTCTCTATTGTGTAAAAATGCTGTTTACAGTTTGATAAAGTGGTAACGTTTCTATATATTAGAACCATAAGAATACATGTGTTAAAAGAACGACCCACTGCTGCTTCAAAGCAAGCCCTTCTTCTATTTTTATCCACTAATCATCCATTTTTCTCAAATCCACCCCCAGATACTATCCTTGCTGCTCTCTAACGTTGTCGCAGAATGAGGGATGCCTCTCTGTTAAAGGTTGTTGTGGTTTTGCCTCCCCCTTTGTGCTAACCTTACCTTTTGGGATGCTTTACACCAGGCCCAATGGAGGAGTTGCACAGCCTAGACCCCAGGAGACAAGAGCTGCTGGAGGCCAGATTCACTGGAGCCGTCAGTGGCAACACAGGAGGCAGCACTGGGAGCACCAGTGGAGGTGCAAAGGTAACCGCAGCGCACAAAACTAACACCTCATAAATGTTTTACAGCTGCTACAGAATGATCAAGAGCACATCAGTTTACATTAATGAAGAGTTCAGACCAACAGCTTTGTAAGTGGCACAGCAGCTCAATAGCACCAGGGTTGTAAATGTGAATCATAATTTAGGATTCATGTTCTGTGTTATTAATATACTCAGTCAGTGGTTACTTTGAGTTTTCAAGAACATCATCTGATAATATTAGCACACAAAACATCAGTGTTTGGATCAAAAGTAGATGCACCAATAGAAGTAAAATCTGGTTTCCCATTTCTTCCTGGAAGTTGTCTTGTATTTGGAAAAGAGCCAGTTGACACACCCAATGAATGATAGACTTTCTTTTGACGCATGAGGTGTGCCTTCTAGTTTTTGTACTGTCATAGATATTCTTTGAATTAGAATGTGTTATGAAACTTTACTTATTTGCATTCGTCTTCACTGTTCAGGGTCTGGCAAATGAGTCGTCTAACCACAGCTATGGCAGCCTTGGTTCGTCCAGTGACAAAGAGTCAGAGGTAAGAAGCCTAAACACTGACATTCCCTAAAGCGTTATTGTATTGAATTGTCAGTTTTATTTGTAAAATACATCCATGGCGTCATGCTTTGAACAAGAACACTGTGTAGAGATATATATGAAGAAAGGGCTAGGCAATTTATTCAAATGTAATAACAGTTATTAGTTTCCCACAGTTATGTGAACAAGATAATTGTGATGGTGACTCTGTGTAATGTCACAGGTTAATGATGTTACTGTTGAGGTGGAGCTTGCCTGTCTCCTGTTCCTATACACCTCATAATGGGCTGGCAGTAGCACAGAAGGTCTACTCTGAGGGAAATGTGCAGCAAAATATGTACATGTACTTAGTTAGTTTTGGAAAAACAGGGAATAAACAATTCCACTTTTATTGCTACGTTTAACATTAAATACTACCAGCAAACCCCATCTCGACACTGCATGCATGTGCTCTGTTTCTGTTTGTTGCTGGTCCACTCTCTCCTGCACTACCTCTGTCTCTCTGACTTTGTCCCAGAACTCTGACTTAAAACGCGGAAGCTCCCCTGCCTACTCCGTATGTACTCTATTTCCTACTGCATCTTCCTTGTGAGCTTCAGCTATAGAAACAGATTTTTTGGCTTAGAATCCGTGGATTAATGTGTTACCTCCACTTATGTTTCAACAGACCCCAGAGAAAAAGCACTCCGAATCATCCAGAGGCAGAAAAAGGAAAGCTGACACCTACTCAGAAAGTAGCCAAGGTACAGCTGAGAGATGTATGAAATCAGTCTTTTGGTATTTCTTTGTAAGAGTCTGCCTTGAACTTGATGGGGAAACTAAACAACTGATCCAATAATATAAGGACATTTACTACATTGTGATTTTTTTTTTTTATGCTTCAACGCAGGGAAGTCACGTGGACCCAAGATCAGCGACTACTTTGACGTGAGTATCACACTATTGTCTCTGAGTTCTTTTTCTTACAAGCAGTTTCTAAAAGGGGTTTTCTCCTGCTAAGTTTCAGGGAGGAAATGGTTCCAGTCCTGTTAGGGGTCTCCCATCCACTCGCCGCTCTCCACAGAACTCCCACTCTGCTCCTGGCTCAATTGTAAGCATTTATTACTCAGATTACTTTAGGTGATGATAGATACTCCCTTTGACTTACTTTGTGTTCGTAGATTCGACAAAACAGCTCCTCTCCCACCAGCCTTTGTTTTGGGGAACAAAATCTCAAAGCGTCTTCAAGCAAATTTGTCCAGGTACAATTCTTAAGTCTTCTTATAAAACTCAACCGACTTTACATAACTACATCCTTATTAATCCTCTGATGCATTTAGACGGAGCTAACAGGCCTGAAACTGGCAGCTCTGGAGAGTAACAAGAGTCTGGACTTGGAAAAGAAAGAAGGCAGAATCGATGACCTGCTCAGGGTGGGTTCACTGTGGCGAATATATATGATGACAATTGTGCGTATGTGCACAATGTCAGGTCATGTTTTCTATGTAATGTACAGCAATGTTGACAGCTGAATTTACCACCATCTGTGCTGTCGTTGCACAACAGGCTAATTGTGACCTTCGGAGACAGATTGATGAACAGCAAAAGCTCCTGGAGAAATACAAAGAGCGGCTTAATAAGTGCATCACCATGAGCAAGAAACTGCTCATAGAGAAGGTATCTGCATTTCAAACAGCGGTATCAATTTTGTTTGTAAGAAAAGAGCCCAATAAAGGTACACGTTTTGATGTGGCACTGTATATATAACATTTTCTTTTAGCTTAGATCTCGTCACAAACTTCTGAGGAGAAAATGTCCTTTTTGGGTTGGTACATCTAAAAACTGTAGCGCATGCAGCGGTGTCTGGATAATATGTTAATCACTAAACCTATATTGTGTTGGGGATATTGAAGATGGTACAAGAGGTATGATTTCTAGAACAGTGTAACATTGAAAACCCGGGAGAAAATTGATGTAGATAAACATTTAAGCATTCACATTTAAAGTAATACCTATTTTAGCTTTTTGTTTTACTCACCACATTTATGTTGTCAATGTTGTATGTTATCAGTGTTGTCAATTCAAAGTGGGGCTGCTTTCTGTGGTTATCACTTCACACAGTGTCAAGTGCAGCTTCTCAAGGCGAAAGAAGTGTTATTTTCCTTTGACGGTGCATACGGCTAAAATAAACACTACATTCACAGACAATGGGGAAAGGAGGATTTCTGGCAACAGTAATCTATCAGAGGATTTTTCCATCTCTGTCGCTGTAACGGTCTCGTTCATAGTTTATCTTTGCTCGTTCTCAGAGCACTCAGGAGAAGCAGTCATGCCGCGAGAAGAGCATGCAGGACCGCCTCCGCCTCGGTCACTTCACGACAGTCAGACACGGGGCGTCCTACACGGAACAGTGGACTGACGGATACGCATTCCAAAACCTGATCAAGTAAGAGACTGGGAACACAAGGACCTGCGGCTCTAAAAATAGTGCGAATAGCTCTCAAATAAAGCAGTACAAGTAAACGCTTCATTTCACCGCCTGGAGCACAGCGTGTGAAAGCCAGTGTTTTGTCCACGGCGTTCTGTTGCTATATCCATATGACCCTTTATGTTACTGTTTTCAGGCAGCAGGAGAGCATCAACCAGCAGCGGGAGGATATAGAGCGCCAGAGAAAACTGTTGGCAAAAAGGAAGCCCCCAAACCCTGCCTCCCCCTCAGTATCAGTGGCTTCCACCTCCGAACCCAAGCAGAGGAAAACCAAGGTGGTCAACGGCAATGATTCCGACCCCTTTCTGAAACCCTCCCTGCCTCAGTTGTGAGTATTTCCTTGATGATGATGCTAAAAGATGCTAGAGATTTTTAGGATTTCAAAACATCAATGTAACAAACACGCTGACTATGTTTTATTGCGGCAGGCTAACGCTTGCCGAGTATCATGAGCAGGAAGAGATTTTCAAGCTTCGTCTTGGTCATTTGAAGAAGGTCAGCGGCAAATGTTTATACTTTTCACATGTCATATTCTGTGGGCAACAGTAAATGTGACTCAACTAAAACTTACTATTAGAATTGTCCATATGTTTTTGAAGGAGGAGGCAGAAATCCAGGCCGAGCTGGAGCGGTTGGAGCGAGTTAGAAACCTTCATATCAGAGAGTTGAAGAGGATAAACAACGAGGACAGCTCAGCGTATGTTTATTTGGACGTACCTCATGTAGCATAACACACTTAAAATCTAGCGCTTACATAAATCTGCCTCTCCACAGTTTTAAAGACCACCCTACCCTGAACGAGCGGTATCTGCTGCTCCATTTACTGGGCAGGGGCGGCTTCAGTGAGGTCTACAAGGTAAAAGTCTTTAAAGGCTCTTTTTGTTTCCCTGCTCTTTTGTAAAGTATTCCTGGAGCTAATTGTGTGTTTCTTGGCACACTCAGGCGTTTGACCTGTTTGAACAGCGCTACGCAGCTGTGAAAATCCACCAGCTCAACAAGAACTGGAGAGAGGAGAAGAAGGAGAACTACCACAAGTAGGTCTTTGCTCACATCCAACTGTAAAAGCTGAACATGTGCTGTCCAAATCATACCCTTTGGATTGACATTTATTTCCCTCCAGGCATGCATGCAGGGAGTACCGGATACACAAACAACTGGACCATCCCAGAATAGTCAAACTGTATGACTACTTCTCCCTGGATACTGACACGTGAGTTACCCCTGACCTCGGGAGTTGCAGGGTTGACCAACAATACTCTCAGGTTGTTGTTGATCACACAAATGGCTTAATTCCTATTGACAAAGCAAAAAAGATAAAGATAAAGGCAGCACTGAGTGTATAGACAAACAATGAATGAGTTGTTTTCGTTGCCCCTCGAGGCGCTGTATCATAGGGTGATGCATGTATTGGCAGACGATTCCAAATAGCAGAGAAAGTGTGAATTTTGAAATGTGATTCTGCATCAACATGCCCTAACGGTGTTATTGGGTCACTCACAGTGTGTATTGTAGTTCCCAGCATCACGAAAAATCTATATACAATCCATTCTAGGTACTCTGTGTAGATGAATTGTTTTTAATCTGTCTTTAAGGTCTATCTAAAGTTTGTCATTGGGCTTTTTTTTTCTAACTGTCTCAGATTTTGTACGGTCCTGGAGTTTTGTGAAGGAAACGACTTGGACTTTTACCTTAAACAAAATAAGCTGATGTCTGAGAAAGAAGCCCGCTCCATTGTGATGCAGATTGTCAGTGCTCTGCGTTACCTCAACGAGATCAAACCTCCCATCATCCACTACGACCTTAAGCCCGGTAGGTCAGATATGTGATGAGTAACTTGGCACAGGTAATTCTGCTTTTATTTCTCTTTTTCATCTCTCTTCGGTGTGAATTTCAGGAAACATCTTGTTGGTGGACGGCACCGCTTGTGGGGAAATCAAAATCACAGACTTTGGCCTGTCCAAAATTATGGACGACGATAACTACGGTGTGGATGGGATGGACCTCACGTCACAGGGAGCCGGCACCTACTGGTATGACATTTATCAAGACTGTATTCAGTAAACGTCATGTTCTGTCTCTACATTCGATCTTCTGTGTCTGTTCCAGGTATCTTCCTCCAGAGTGCTTTGTGGTGGGGAAGGAGCCGCCGAAGATTTCAAACAAGGTGGATGTCTGGTCTGTGGGCGTGATCTTCTTCCAGTGTCTTTACGGACGCAAGGTATAAAAAAATAATATAAGAGTAAAAGTACAAATGGGAGTGCTGCTTGGGAACTTGAAAGAGTAGTTTTTTTTAGGACAGGTGCTCTTTGGAGGCAGGATAAAGACTTGCAGTAGGTTTTAACTCCATGACGTAATAAAGGCATTTACATTTTTGTATCTGCCTTAACATGCACATTCACTTTCTCCTTTTACCCAGTCACACAGCATTTTTGTTTAAGATCGCACATTGGACCATACTGTGCATCTAGAGCACGAGGAACAAGTTCAAAAGAGTGACGTACATCTCTGCTTTGTTTTTACCAGCCCTTTGGTCACAACCAGTCTCAGCAGGACATTCTGCAGGAGAACACCATCCTCAAAGCCACAGAGGTTCAGTTTCCTGCAAAACCACAGGCCAGCACAGAGGCCAAGGTACAGCGTCAAAATACACACTCAGTCATGGTTTGGGAAATGAAATCAAATGACAAAATGCAAAAAAAAATACTGTGATTGCCAACTTAGTTTTAGTATCTATATAAAGACAAGCACCGAATTATTTAAAAAAAAAACATGTTTCAACAAGACATTTACTTGGTTGTGTAAAGTTGTAAAAGCACAATAAAAGCAGTTTAATCACAAACATTTTAGTGATTATAGTCCATTTAGTGCTTCATTATGTTCCACTTGAATCCTGTGTTGCTTTTGGACCTTACATATTGATTCTAGTCCATTCCAAAGCAGTAAAACCACAGCAGTTTTGTGTAGTGTAGCAATGTATTTATGCAACTGTCCAAATTATGCAACTTTCCAATGAAAAAAATCTAGGAATTTTCAAGGTGTGGTTTCCTCAGGCAAAGTAGTCTCCAGGATTGAGAAGTCTTTATTCATCATATTGTATCATCAGACCGGTGTAGGAGTAACACCTGAGTTGAGACATGTGTGGCAATATTAAAAATCATTGAGGACGCTATCATTTGTAAAGTGAGGCGTCAGAACTAAATCGGTGCGCCCACAAGCTCCAACATGACCAAACTCAAGCTGTTTTTTGTTTTCTTCATTAGGCCTTCATTCGGCGGTGTCTGGCGTATCGGAAGGAGGACAGGTTTGACGTGCACCAGCTGTGCTCAGATAGTTATCTTCTGCCTCACATGAGACGCTCTAACTCGTCTGGCTCCCTGCAGCCGTCCTCTTCCACGATCCCCACCTACTAACACACGACTGACTGGACCCTCTCTGCATCGATACACAGCCTGGCGGGAGTCACAGCAAAATGGACAAGTGGGAAAGGAACGCAGTAAAGGTGGACAGGGACAACTTTTCCTAAGAACTTATTGTGTGAAAGTGGGAAAGGAACAGAGACACATAAGAGGGGAAATGATTCAGTGAATTGTCTTAAGCAAGAAGCCAGGAAACTTGTGAATGGCTGTAAGCCCTTAAACAGATCCCAAATACCAGTGCTGTTCAAGCTCAATCCTCTTTTTCATCTCATGATCGCTAAGTATTACGTCAACCAAAATGTTCTTGTTCATCCATCGACCACTGAAGCCAACAGAAGGTGTGGCACACAGGAGGCACAGGGGCTTGTGTCAAAAACAGTCAAATTGTTCCTTGAGGCACAAAATGAACACATCAAGGGTTCACTTAATGGACGTAAATTCAAAAAATGACGCCGAAGTTTTCTCCTGGAATAGACTTGCACTTCTGATCCAGAACTGATCACCTGGTTGTGAAGTATTGGTATGAAGTACTGCAGTGTGGGTTGGTCCTGGGCTAGTACCAGTAGAACTCGTAGAAAATCCTACTCATTTTGTTGAAAAGCAATGATTCTGCTTTGATCAGAGGAAGCAGATTTCTGTCTTAAATTGTTGCCCTTAAGTCAAAATATATTCAAAATATCAGTATCGCAGTACCTTTTTGTTACTGATGTTCTTCAGCTTCAACTTGTCTGAGAGATGGTTATGTTTTGTGTTAATTTCACATTACATTCTGGCAAATGTATAAATGATGATCCTTGCTTTCTGTTTGTTTCCTCGAAGCTGTTCTCAGTTTGCTGCTATAAATGTTGCTTTTAGTTTGTAATGTGTGAATGCGCCTCGCATATGTGCGTCCTTGACTCATGAAACTGAAAAGACCCCCGCTGTGTTGTTCAGGGGACGATGCAACATGTTCAGTCTCCACCATCAGTCTCCAAGTGGGTTATATTTATTCATTTACACTGATGTAAAAGTCCAAATAATAGAGCAGAGTTTATTTTTATTGTGCTGTGATACAGTAATGGAGACCAGTCACAGCTGTTGATGCCAGGTGCAAGAAACCAGTGCAAGTAGGAGCACTCCAGGCTGGATCTGTACCGTTCACGTACTAGAGCTAGAAATCAGCTGAATTTCTCAATATGGTGTATGATGCTGTAAATAAATCTGTCTTGTGACAATAGCCCTCTCAGTTACCAGCGTTCGCTGGGTGTCTCCCTATGAGCACTCATCTACTGTAAAAATGAGTCTTAATGATTTTGTACAAGTGTGCTTCTAGATAGACAAAGCCACAGATGTAGCTTCTAAAACCACCGTCTGCTCACCCAAACATAACCAGGAAATAATACTTTTGATAAATTGCATCCACCTAGAGGCAGTAAGGCGCAGAACACCTGATTTTTCCAAAATATTCGGCCATGATTAATAAGAGCCTTGTGTAGATGTACAAGCGGCAGTTACTAGCTACATGTCATATTACATTAGCAGTGCAGGTGCAAAGCTAGGTCATTTCATTCATATGCAATAAAGATTGCCTTACAATTCCTGCAGTGTGACCCATATTTCCTGTGCAAGGGTTGTGCAGCCTCATTGACTCAGATGAAGCAGAAAGTGTACAGCACAAGCTAAACCCTGTAGACCTTTACTTTTGATCAGTTCAACAAATGAAACATTTTAGTCATTTTAAAATGTATTTTAGGTATTTACCGTTTCATTAGAAACATTTGTAAATTAATGTAAATATTGGGCGGTCAACACAAAATCAAGCTTTTCAAGACTTTTTTACTCAAATGTCCATTTCTTTAAAACCCTTCATCAACTTTTTTGTGAAGACACTACTCAAAAGACAATGTACAGTGTAAAATTAATTTGGCTTTATTGCTTGCACTGCTCATCTGTTGAATTTCAGAAAAGTCCTTTACAGCGACATCTTGTGGCTGCAACACATCACCATGGTAACAGTTGAGTATTCACACAGGCCATGCCAAGAGGGAGATGTGCTGTGCATTTAATAAACCTCCACCAAGTAGCACCAACACACTGCTCAGTAGCTCATGTCTCCTCTGGCATGGCTGCTCTGGATAAACATACAAAAGGACAACATGACTAATCATTTAAATGACAAAGGCAGTGCAAAATAATGCAGTTTAAACAAAATATAAAGAATCAATCAAAATCAACTATGGGTCAGGGTGTTACTATCTAATAAGCAGGTACAAAGGCTGGATGATATAACCATGCTGCATTTACCAGTGCTTTGATAAATGTTAGAACTATATCCTTTTCTAATAAGAATAATATTAAAGAATCATGATTTAGATCAGCCAGCCCAGTTATACATACATGTTTATTAAAAAAAGTGAAACAAAGAGGCTTGTCAGATGAAATGAGGAGAAAGTTCATTGCCTGGTTGTAACTGCGGATGTGTGACGCCACCTACTAACTTAACACACTGTCCCTCTACGTCAATTGGGAAAGCTGTAGCACCACCAGTTCCTCTGAAAAGGTGTTAGTGCCACCTGTCTACACCTGTCTGCCAAATCCTTCATTGCCCCACGTCTTCTTATCCCAAACTGGAGTACGCTGCCCTTCATGTGTGAGCCAGTGCAA
>JAWCTZ010000434.1:0-41738 GCA_036850595.1 Rhyacichthys aspro | reverse complement strand
TCTGAGGAGGTGGTTCTGAGGAGGAGGCTCTGAGGAGGGGGTTACAGAACTGAGGAAGAAGGATGAAGGCAATGATATGCAGATGAAGAAGAGGAGAATAAATCTATATCTGATGAAAACAGACAAAAATTTGAGATAAACCAGGACTGAACCAGGACTAAACCAGGTCCAGTTTAAACTGGTTTAAAGCAGTGAAGGAACATTAAAGAAATGAGGAGCAGAGAGTTTTGAATTCAGAGTGAATCTGCTCAGTTTGAGCTTTAATCGACAGATAGGACAGAGCAGATGAGGAGATAAAGGTAGGATATAAGGGTTAGGGATAATAGGGTTAGGAGATGAGGGATAAGGACATAAGGACATAGCGCTTCATAGTCGCCATGATAAGAGCTGAGGAGCATGTGTCTGTGAACAGCTACGCGTCTGAAACTGCCCTTTAACCCATGGATGTATTATCTTAGCAGGAAATTGAATGAAAAAAACATGGCCACCATTATTTTCAACGGACGTTTCTCATTGGTGCAGCACGACCAACAAAGTTTTTGGTTTCAAGTTGCTCCGTGTTCTGCCCCCACAGAGCAGGTCTCTACGGCACTGGTTCATGCGTCTTGTGCTTCCTCGCCACGTGATCCGTTCTGTCCAATGAGCTGAAAGCGCTAGAGCAGTGATGTCATAAACAATAACAGTTTGGTGATTGTAGGCGTCCTGTAGCTGAAAACTAGGCGTTTGTTTTTACTGCGGTTTCTGGGAAAATCCTTTTTGGGACGTACTGGATTTTTTCGTTGCAATACCTCGAGTGGCCACTGATCAAAATGGCAGAGGAAAGGGGGCGGGGCTTATCCAGTTCTTATTATACATCCATGCTTTAACCCCAGGGTCATGTGACTGAACCACACCCACTACCATTCGGTCACATGACACAGTTCTACTCACTGATTGGCTGCGGCCTGTGCCAGTCTCTGAGCAGTGAGCAGGGCTGATCTCTCCTCATTGGCCAAGAGCAGCCGTGACATCATCGCCTGTTCCCGCTCTTTCTGAGCCGCCATCAGCTGCTGCACCAGCTCTGCAATAAAAGAGTGTCACAGGTGAGTGTCACAGGTGAGTGTTACAGGTGAGTGTACAGGTGTGAGAGTTACAGGTGAGTGTCACAGGTGTGAGAGTTACAGGTGAGTGTCACAGGTGAGTGTGAGAGTTACAGGTGAGTGTCACAGGTGAGTGTGAGAGTTACAGGTAAGTGTCACAGGTGAGTGTTACAAGTGAGTGTCACAGGTGAGTGTTACAAGTGAGTGTCACAGGTGAGTGTTACAAGTGAGTGTCACAGGTGAGTGTGACTGTTACAGGTGAGTGTTACAAGTGAGTGTCACAGGTGAGTGTTACAAGTGAGTGTCACAGGTGAGTGTTACAGGTGAGTGTGAGAGTTACAGGTGAGTGTCACAGGTGAGTGTGAGAGTTACAGGTAAGTGTCACAGGTGAGTGTTACAGGTGAGTGTTACAGGTGAATGTGAGTGTTACAGGTGAGTGTTACAGGTGAGTGTGAGTGTTAAAGGTGAGTCACAGATGAGTGTTACAGGTGAGTGTGAGTGTTACAGGTGAGTGTTACAGGTGAGTGTGAGTGTTACAGGTGAGTGTTACAGGTGAGTGTGAGTGTTAAAGGTGAGTCACAGATGAATGTTAAAGGTGAGTGTTACAGGTGAGTCTTTTTACCTGTGGGCCGTCTCCAGATCTCCTGCTCCATTTGTTCCTGTTGGAGCTGTTCCTCAAACTCTTTTCTCTGCAGCTCCTTCTCCTTCTGCACCAGCTGCTCCTGGAGCTGCAAAAAAACATCCAGCTAACGTCAACATGATGCTAATGTAAACATGGAGCTAACGTAGACACAGATGTTAACATGGAGCTAACGTAGACACAAATGTAAACATGGAGCTAACATAGAAACATGTAAAAACATGGAGCTAACGTGGATACAGATGTAAACATGGAGCTAACGTCAACATGGAGCTAATGTTGACAAGGATGTAAACTTAGAGCTAACGTAGACACAGATGTAAACATGGAGCTAAGATGGACACAGATGTAAACATGGAGCTAAGATGGACACAGATGTAAACATGGAGCTAAGATGGACACAGATGTAAACATGGAGCTAACGTGGACACAGATGCAAACATGGAGCTAACATGAACACATGTAAAAACATGGAGCTAACATGGACACAGATGTAAACATGGAGCTAACGTGGACACAGATGCAAACATGGAGCTAACATGAACACATGTAAAAACATGGAGCTAACATGGACACAGATGTAAACATGGAGCTAACATGAACACATGTAAAAACATGGAGCTAACGTGGACACAGACCTTACTGTTGAGGTCTCGGAGCGAGTCCAGCTCCTTCAATAAAAATGAGATGTTCTTGTCTCGGTCCAGAGCCGGGACTCGACCCAGAGCTGCGTTCTGATTGGACGAGGGCTCCATCCTGTAAACTCAGAACAGAATCACTTTCACTGTTCATTCATTTATCCCCTCTCCTTTCCTCCTTTCTCTACATTTTCCTTCTCTTTTCTCTCACTGTGGTATTCCTGACATATTGCGCATATTATTGTGATTTTATTGCCACAGACTGATATTGTGCCTGGGTCAGAGCCATTTGAACTCGCTGCAGTTTAATAAACGGCGTTGGGTGTAATTCTCTCATTTACAGCAAAGGTCAGGCCGTTTCCTCAGAATAACGTCAGAATAAAGAGAGTAAACACTGCGAGAGAGGAATAGGTCACGGCTCTGCCATGCGCTGCAAAAAGGACAAAAGAAGAGTCTAAACAGGCTTTTAATGAAAGCTTTAATAAAGACTTTAATAACGGAGAATATTACTGCGACGCTTTTAGAATCAGACGAAAGTGTCTCTTAGAAACTGAAGCTCAAACAGAACTCGATCAAACCTGGCTCTGGACTAAAACACTGTGGACATTTCTCTGTCAGAGGTTTATTCTGAAAACCAGGCAGACCTGGTTCAGTGTTTATCGAGTGTTTAAACGGAGCGTGCTCAGGTGAGTTTCACCTGTCGTCAGGGTCCATGGGTCCGGGTCCGGGTCCTGGTCCTGGTGTAGACCTCCCAAAGACCGGAGAGGCTCTGAGTGGAAGAGATGGGGCTGCTGTGGACACAATTCAGAGTCAGAACCAGAACTACACTAGGACTGAACCAGGACTAAACCAGAACTACACCAGGACTAAAACAGGACTGAACCAGGACTAAACCAGAACTACACCAGAACTAAAACAGGACTGAACCAGGACTAAACCAGAACTACACCAGGACTAAAACAGGACTGAACCAGGACTAAACCAGGACTGAACCAGAATTAAACCAGAACTACACCAGGACGAAACCTGGACTAAACCAGGACTAAACCAGGACTAAACCTGGACTAAACCAGGACTAAACCAGGACTAAACCAGGTCGAAACAGGGTCGAAACTGAGGATGAAGTGGGAGGGGTCTGAGGGGCACTCACCTGGAGAACAGGTGGGGTCTGGACTTGGGCTGATCCCAGATCTGTGACAGAGTCAGAGACACAGATGTAAACCCTGACAGACTGTGATACAAGCCATATTTAGGGTTAGGGTCTCACCTGTTGGCCTCAGGACTGCAGCTCGGGCTCCTGAAGGGGCTCCTGAGGGGGCTCCTGAGGGGGCTCCTGAGGGGGCTCCTGAGGGGGCTCTGGTTCTGGGTGGGACTGTGGGTCTGGGGGCTCCTGGGGGGGCTCCTGTGGGTCTGGGGGCTCCTGGGGGGGCTCCGGAGGGATGGCGGGCCACTGGGGGTCCGTCCTGGCGAGGGCAGCCTCTGTCGCAGCTCGTCGTTGACTCTGGGATTAGCTTCAGGCACAGTTTAAATTAATTTAAGGAACATTTACCTGAGTCTTTAATAAATCCACAAACAGCAGCTCGTGTTCAGCTCTTAAACCTGATTACGCTCTCGTCAAACTCATTAAACACTCGTTAGACGCTCGTTAAAGAGTGATTAACGAGGTGTTCTGAGGTCTCATTAAAGGGTCATAACGAGCCTCATTAAGAGCTGAGTAAAGTCTGTTAACGAGTTTAGCTCTTCCTCAGATTAAGGCTCTACAGAGTCCAGACTAGACCAGGAGCAGACCAGGACCAAACCAGGACCAGGACCAGGACCAGTCCAGAACCAGTCCCAACTAGATCCAGAGATCCTTGATGCCTTAACTGTTCAGAGCTACAACTCTGAGACCCAGGCTGACCTCTGTCACTGACCTGCTCCAGTTTAGTCCTGGTTCAGTCCTGGTTCAGTCCTGGTTCAGTCCTGGTTCAGTCCTGGACTTTGGGATCATTTGTTCCTGGCCTCAGTCTGGACTCTCTTATTATTTTAGTGTATTATGTGTTTGTTCATCTTCGTCTGCTCATTAAACCTGAGGAATATTCATGAACAGTGTTAGTTTTGTCTTAGTCTTTTAGTCTTAATACAGACTTGTTGAATCTTTGGTCTGGTCTCAGTCTGGTCTTGGTCTGGACTTGCTCTGATCTCTTATTCCAGTAATATCAGTGTTTTCCTCCTCACATCAGTTTAGTCTCGTTTGGACTGAGTCTGGACTTTACAGTCTTTTATTCTGACAAATTAGGTCCTGTTTTGGTCTTAGTTTGGACATCTTGGATCTTTGGTCTGGATCCGGTCTGGACCTGGTCTGGACCCGGTCTGGACTCGTGCCTCTCGTCTCATGATTCCAGAGTAATATCCCTGTTTTTCTGCTGATTATTATTCGCTGACAGTGTCAGAGTAAATCCTGTTAAATGTCCGTTTGAAGCCGGTGACAGCGTCGTCCAATCGCAGCGCGGCGGTGTCCAATCGCAGCGCGTCGTCGTCCAATCACAGCGCGGCGGCGCAATCACAGTGCGGCGTCCGACTCTCATTAAGGCTTTAATCACAGAATAATTCGCTGCGATGGCTCGCGGCGCCTCCAGCTGATGCATGAATATTAATAACAGTGTCGCTCTGATTAAAGGGCTTCTCTGTAAATCCCCCACAATCCTCTCTGATCCACAGCCGCCGCTGAACCGCACACATCACAGAAATATCTGAGAAAAACTATAAAAACTACAGAAAAGAGTCAGACATCAAAGAAATATCTGAGAAAAACTATAAAAACTACAGAAAAGAGTCAGACATCAAAGAAATATCTGAGAAAAACTATAAAAACTACAGAAAAGAGTCAGACATCCGAGAAATATCTGAGAAAAACTATAAAAACTACAGAAAAGAGTCAGACATCAAAGAAATATCTGAGAAAAACTATAAAAACTACAGAAAAGAGTCAGACATCAAAGAAATATCTGAGAAAAACTATAAAAACTACAGAAAAGAGTCAGACATCAAAGAAATATCTGAGAAAAACTATAAAAACTACAGAAAAGAGTCAGACATCCGAGAAATATCTCTCTGTGAATAAAACAGCGTGGGTCTACCTGGTCTATGGTGAAAAAACAGGTTGGGGACCTGCTCTAGTCCTGGTTTAGTCCTGGTTTAGTCCTGGTTTAGTCCTGGTTTAGTCCTGGTTTAGTCCTGGTTTAGCCCTGGTTAAGCCCTGATCTAGTCCTGGTTTAGTCTTGGTATAGTCCTGGTTTAGTCCTGGTTAAGCCCTGATCTAGTCCTGGTTTAGTCTTGGTTCGATGTTATTCTCACTCCCGTCAGTGTTATTCTCACTCCCGTCAGTGTTACTCTCACTCCCGTCAGTGTTATTCTCACTCCCGTCAGTGCTACTCTCACTCCCCTCAGTGTAAACCTCACCCTGCTGAGTGTTACTCTGCTCAGTGTTAATACCTTTGTACATGTCGACCAGAGACTCCCTCAGTTCTTTGGAGATGATCCATGATGAAACTGGGTCCGGACTCAGACTCAGACCTGGACTGGGTTCTGGACCCGACTCTCTGTGAACACACACATCTGGACCATCAGAACCAGAACCAGAACCAGAACCAGAACCAGAACCAGGTGGAACCAGGCAGAACCCAGTGGAACCCAGAACACGGGTTGTATTAATAAACCTGTGTTTATTAATAAAGGTAAAATATTAGTGAAGAATAAAAATAAAATCCTGTGTTAACGTGTAGTCCAGTCCTGACCTGCTCCTATTTAAGTCCTGATCCTGTTTTAGTCCTGATCTGTTCTGGTCCTGTACCTTGTCCGGTCTTGGTCTGGCCCAGTCCGGTACCTGGTCTGGACCTGCAGCTCCAGGTCTCTGATCCTGGTCCTGGTCCGGTTCAGAGCGAGCTGAACGTCCTGGGCTCTGGACGCCATTAAACCTGAGCCTCTGTCGCCATGGCAACAGGAAACACTGTCACATGACTCTGATGCCGCGCTCTGATTGGCCCAGAGCAGAATCATGCATATTAATGAGGACAAAGACTAAGATTACACCAGACCAGAACTAAACCAGAACTGCACAAGGTCTAAACCAGGTCTAGTCTAGTTCCGGACAGTTTTCATAAAGAGACGCAGACTGGGCATGATTCAGAACGGTTTTTATTCAGTTTAGATCCAGACAAATCCAGCACAAACAGAATCACACATATTTATTACAGACTCTTTAGACCAGTCTGGTCCAGGTGTGGGTTCTGATCTGGTCCAGGTTTTCTGTGGTTTCCTTCAGAACCAGGTCCAGTTCAACAGCATCTACCTCAAGCCTCAAAATGAAGGTCCTGGTTTTACTCCCGGTCCTTGTCCCTGTCTTTGTCCCAGTCCCGGTTCTGCCGGGCCTCGGTCAGGGCCCGCTCCAGTCGTTCCGGATCGACCCGGTGTCTCATGATCTCGGTGCCGTTCAGGTGGAACACAGGGATGTGGTACCGGTACCGGTCCAGCCACTGTCTGTTCTCAGAATGAGATATCCACGGTCTTCAGCAGGAACTGAGGAGAGAGACTGGGTCAGGACCGGGTCAGGACTGGTCAGGACCGGGTCAAGACCGGGTAAGAGTGACACAAACTGATCTTTCAAAATTCTGATAATTAGCTTTTCTGAATCAAATCATAATTGTTTTACAGACGCTGGCAATGCATCGGAAAAACTATTACTTTTCCCAGAACTAAACAAAGGTCAGGTCAAAGGTCAGGCCAAAGGTCAGAGGGTCACAACATCAACAGCTCTGCGTGTGATGAAATATGTGTAATTATCTGTTGTTATTAAAGTCTTACTCTGTGTCTAAACGGCTCCAGAGCCTCTTTGGCCTCGTCACAAAGTGGACACGGATCCTTCACAGAAACAAATAATCAGAGCAGAGCTGATCAATAAGCAATACAGCATTAAACCAATCACAGCAAACATTTGGAGAAGGACACAGGAGCAGTTCCAGTGAAAACCAACCTTTGTGAAGAGAGTGAGAACGGGCCGAGAGCAGAAGGTTCTGGATAAGGTTCTGGATAAGGTTCTAACGGCGGTTCTCAAGAGGAACATGGTTAAATCTGCCACAGACAGTGAACAGAGTGGGTCAGCTGTTCATCCAGGTCTAAACAAGGATCAATGAAACAGGACTGGTCTAGGACTAATTTAAGGCTAAACCTAGGCCTAAACTGGGACAATACCATGTCTAAATTAGCCCTAAACCAGGACTAAAACAGGTCTGGACCCAGTCTAAAGCAGGCCTCTGAATCTGGTGGTTTTAAGAGACAGAGGCAGTCCACTGTAGTCTCTGTCTGGGTCTGGTCCGGGGTTGATCCGGGTCTAGTCCGGGTTTCGTCAGGTTCAGAACATCGTTTCCACTAGAGGTCGGCTGATATATTGGGCTGATTTTTGATCGACTCAAAATATTGTCACACAGGCCGATTTTCAGTCAGGCAGGTTTTTGAACGACTACTGAGCCCATGACTGAAGGACCCCAGGTGCAGTATTGACTGTGGAGGTAGCACAGAGGGAGAGGTCGTTTACTCTGAGCTCGTCTGTAGCATTAGCTTCTGTTGCTAGTTTTGGTCAAACGCATTACAATGTGTAAAGTGGCGCTGGTTTGTTCAAATGCCACAAAGTCAAACTGAGAAATAGAGACCTCAACATACTGGGGTTTTTATACTGTGCTTTAATGACGCAGAGAAATTAATCTCACTACAGCTATTAAAGACATAAAGACCTAAATGCAGAAACTGGACAAACATAAAGGGCGTTAGACTTTTGAAGAAACTTTATGTGCCACAAGTAAAAGTGTAAAAAAGCAGAGCTATTGGGGTTTTATTTGTCTGGCGTTAAAGTCTAGTGTGTGTTTTTACTGTACTTAATAGCACTTGAATGAATATATATACATATGAATATACATACAGTGGTCCCTCGTTTATCGCGGGGGTTACGTTCTAAAAATAACCCTCAATAGGCGAAATCTGCGAAGTAGTCAGCTTTATTTTTTACAATTATTCTATATGTTTTAAGGCTGTAAAACCCTCACCACACACTTTATACACTTTTCTCAGACAGGCATTAACATTTTCTCACATTTCTCTCTTGTTTAAACCCTCTCAAAGTTCAAACCTTAGCATCTTCCTCTGTCTTTTGGGTGAACCGCAGGTGCCTTTGTCGGTGCAGAACGTTTCGTCCAAATTGTGGGTTTTGTCGGAGAAAATTTACAGCACTTCAGAGTCACACTGCTAGCATCGAACATTTATGTAAATTTGGCCGAACGCATTCTGTACTGAACAGGAGACACGGCACGGAGGAGATTGATTATATATATATATATATATATATATATATATATATATATATATATATATATATATATATATATATATATATATAGATAGATAGATAGATAGATATAGAGATAGATATAATAATCCTGCTACTTGACTTGAGTGCACTGAAACCAGTTTTAGTCTTAAGTTTATTTTCATATTTGCCTGTTTTTTACAATTTAGCCAAAAAAACATCGGCTGCTCTTTTCGGCCATCAGCTGATGAGATTCTGAAGATATCGGCATCGACCTACAGTTTCCAGACGTGTGGTTATTCATGAGCTATCTCAGCCATTTCATTGCACACATGTCATCAAGTAAAAAAAGTCCTAGTTTAGTCCCGGTTCATCCCCAGTTCTGTCTTTAATACTGATCCAGTGGAAGTTGGTCTAAAGCCCTGAGTTTCTTTAGTTTAACTCTAACTCTGGTCTAACTCTGGTCTAACTCTGGTCTAACCCTGGTCTAACCCTGGTCTAACTCTGGTCTAACCCTGGTCTAACCCTGGTCTAACTCTGGTCTAACCCTGGTCTAACCCTGGTCTGACTCTGGTCCTGACTCTGGTCTAACTCTGGTCTAACCCTGGTCTAACCCTGGTCTAACTCAGGTCTAACTCTGGTCTAACCCTGGTCTAACTCTGGTCTAACTCTGGTCTAACTCTGGTCTAACCCTGGTCTTACTCAGGTCTAACCCTGGTCTAACTCTGGTCCTGACTCTGGTCTAACTCTGGTCTAACCCTGGTCTAACTCAGGTCTAACTCAGGTCTAACTCTGGTCTAACCCTGGTCTAACTCTGGTCTAACTCTGGTCTAACCCTGGTCTTACTCAGGTCTAACCCTGGTCTAACTCTGGTCCTGACTCTGGTCTAACTCTGGTCTAACCCTGGTCTAACTCAGGTCTAACTCAGACTGGTGACACTGACCTGGATGAGTCCAGAACAAAGCGGTGAAATCCAGCGGAGCCTGATCGAACGAAGCTGAGGTTGAGTCAGAAAATGATGAAAAACAGGACTTTCAGACGGATAAATGTTCAGGGTTTATAATGTATCATTAAAGTGTTATTAAATAAATGCCGTTAGAGTTTTCTGCTTTTTAATATATTCGGTTTATTTGACATTTAATGGCTTTGTATCTTTGAATATTTAAGTTTTAGCGCCTTTTTCAAACAGAAAATTAATTAAATAAACCAGTATTTCACTTTGTTTATATGTGTAAATTAATAATATTTATCTGGTATGAGTTGTTTTTAATCTGGAGTCACCTGAGTGCCGTCACTGCGCATGCGCAAGATTCCTGTTAGCCTCATTAGCTCCGTTAGCATTATTAGCATAACTCCCGCAGCTCCGCGGACAGATACCGACCCCCGCGGCCTCACTCACCGCTCGTCAGGCTTTCGCTCCCGGGCAGAACTCTCGCTGAGGTCCCGCTGTTCTCCGGAGGTCCTGGAGGAGGTTCTGGAGAGTTCTACTGCGGTCCACTCTGGTTCTGCCCGTTCCTCAGGTTCCACACTGGACTCACTCTGCGGCTGCGCGGAGAACAGCGGCTCAACAGCGCCTCGTGTGGACGGAGGATCGCAGTAATTCAAACAAATATATAGATAATAATCGGTGACGATCAAAAATTATGTAACAATGAAAAAGGAAAATTTATCAAACAAATGAACGTTCCAATAAAGAGGTCAGTGTCCAGTCTGTGCATTTATTCAGTCTGAGACTGTTCAAAGACTTTTAATCGCCTTCGTTTTCTTCAGCTTCTTTTACACATTTCACTGAACAAATGTGAAGCAGGAGTCTTGGAAGCTTTGGGTTTTGGTGAAAATTAGTGAGATTTTTAAGATGTTTAATTATGATATTTATCGCTCTGTTTGTTTGAACCCAGGTCTTACATCTAGATTCAAAGTCCATAGGAGCATTAACCAAAATTGCCCTATTTCTCCAAAATTGTTTATTTTAACTACTCAACTCTTGGCCCCAGTCTTTAACAATAACTCTGAATTGCAAGGTAAACTATCACATTTTTGACAGAGAATACAAAATTAGCCAGTTTGCTGATGACACAGTACATATTTTTTAAGAATAATCTTATGGTTAAAAAAAACCCTTAATTCTATCTCTTTATTTTCGAAGGCATCGAATTTAAAACTAAACATTAAAAATGTAAGATTCTTCCTGTTCACTTTTGTGTACGCAAGAACATCTCTTTAATCAGGGTTGAAAATGAAGTTAAATATTTGTGATTATTATTGTCCAAAAAAGTTAAATTAGAAGATGTTAACATCTTAGTCTTAGCCGTTGGTTCACTAGGGACTTTTTGGAAGAAATCTTTAGAATAAAGCACAAAGCATTTCTAAGGTCATCTCTCATGTCATTCCATGTCTGTATCACCACAGAATGTTGAGAAAGCCAGTTCAATTATTTTTCAGTTCATATGGAAGAACAAAAGTCATTATACAAAAAGGTCTTAAAAATATGGTAAATATGGGGCATTTGCACATTGGATTTTGAAGCAGTGCTCAGCACATTTAAAATTAAAGGGTAAAAGCTTTTTTTATGCAACAAATCCTATTTAAGCAGCTAGGAGGAATTTAATTTCTTTTTAAGTTTCTAAGAATTTCTATTACTTTGTCAACCTTCCATAGAAAAGTACTTCAGTAATTCATAATTACAATTGGTAGAAAATCAATATTTAGAAAGGACTGGTATGAAAATGGTGTTTTATTTGTAAAAGATTTATTAGATGGTAGTGGAAATCTTTTGAATTTTTCATCCTTTGTTGAGAAGTAAATTTTAAATGTTGCAATAAATCAATCAATCCATAATGATTAATGCTCATTTTAAATGAAATAAATGGCCCATTTCTCCCAAAGTGAAAGTGTATCCAGTAGCCCTGTTTCTTAAAAGAAGATTTAAGTTTGATCTCGATCTGTGTTCCTTTTGTAAAGCAGGGAACAAAACCCTGGAACATGTATTTTTTTAAATGTGACTACTCACAACAGTTTTGGGTAAACATCAGAAGTTGGATTAATCTTAAACTTAAAATTCCATCTTTTAACATCTCATATTTTATTTTATATGGGAAATCTAAACCTGTCTTTTTCCAATGTCTTTAGCATTGTTATAATATCACATTCACTGCAGTAAGTGGAGAGGCTCTAAACCCTCTTTAGGAATGAATTTAAAGAATCTTATTGCTTTTTAACTAAACTAAACACCTGTAAAACTGCTAGAATCATCTCTCACCAAATGTCTAAATCCTGTTTGTTTTAGAACATATTCATTGTCTGATTGTGCTCCTTTTTTTTTTTTTTTTTCTTTCCAACTTACTGCACTCATTCATTCATTGATGGTCAATCTCTTTTGATTGCATATTTGATTGACTTTGTTTTTTTGTAGTTATCTGTAATTTATAATGGTTCTGTGCAATCCTCTACGAGAATTTGTATTTATTCTGTTGTTTTCTATAATAATAATAATATGAAAGTCAGAAACAGTCTGATGAAGCTGTAGCGCCCCCTGCTGCTGTTCTCTGGCCCACACACCGCGGTGTAAACAGTGGAGCGGCGCCCCCTGGCGGCGGGGCAGGGCGCGGGGGGATTTCCTGGGCGGAAGCGGCGGAGGGGGTTTCCACTGGATCTGCCCCGGACCTGCAGCCCCAGGACTGAACCAGGACTAACTGGGTCTGAGGCGACCCGCTGCCCGTCCCCAGCCCGTCCTCAGTCCGCCCTGACGCCGCTGAAGCCCCGCGGAAACCCAGCCATGAGCTCCAGGACAGCGGCGCATTCGTACCACTGAAGCCGGCAGAGGCACACCGACAGCCCGCAGAGCCGCCGCCGAACTACCGCTGATTCATGTGAGTCACGGGCCCAGTGGAACCGGAGTGGAACCCGCTGTAGGGACCAGCCTGACCCGGTAGAACCAGAACAGAACCAGAGCTAGCGTTAGCCTCAGAGTAAAAACTACAAATGCTATCGCTAGCGTTAGCTTCTATTAAAGTGTGTTGATCTAAAACTGTAACCGTCAGAAAGACCGGGGTTAGTCCTGGTTTAGACCCAGACCGAATCCGGGTTTAGTCTTTGTAAAACCCAGAGTAGGTCCAAGTCTTTATTTAGTCTTGACTTTGCTTTCTTGACTTTTCTTAAACAAACCCAAAGGAGGTTTAGACCTGGTTTAGAGTCTTGGCCCAAACCAAAACCAAAAGCCCACTGCTCTGTGGGAAATCCCTGGGAGTCCAGTCAGCTGAACCAGGACTAAACCAGGTCTGAACAAAGACTAGACCAGGAATTAACCAGGTCTAAACCAGGACTAGACCAGGTGTAGACCAGGACTGAAACAGGTCTAAACCAGAGATAGAACAGATTTATGTTAAAGATTAGATTTATGTTAAAAACAAAAGTGTCAAGATAAAGACTTGCCCAGAATCAGACCAGACCCGGGACTCAGTGGGTCTACAGTTCAGAGCCGGTTTTCCTTAGGTCCTGGTCTCACTGAGGAAGCATTAAACTCAGAGGCTCTTCTTTTTAAACGTTTTTCAAATATAACCTGCATAAATATGTAAAATTTATATATTTAAAAGGCTGCTTGATTATGGGAAAAAAAATATAATTAACTAAATTATTTTGGTCATAATTGAAATCACAGTTTTTTTACACCATTACTCACTGATGGAAATATGTTGGATTTATTGAACAACAGTTAACAATGAATTCTCCTTAAAATATAATATATATTCAAACGTATAAATAAATAACTTTAAAAATAAACAGAAATAATAATTAAGATAAATAAATAACATCAACAATGTAGTGCACTTCCACAATCTCCTGGAAAACTACTAGCAAGTAATAATTAAAAACGAGTAATAAATAATTGTTTTTTTCTTGATTAAATATGCTTTGAGATCGTTGGGAGCAGATATTTAAATCGAAAATTAATTGCACAGCGCCATATATTTATATAAAAATATACATGGATTCTCACAGTTCTTTTCTCGGTTCGTTTTCGTTGTTTCTGAATAATGTCTTCATCAGCGTCTCTCTGTGTTTAGACCTTTAGACCTGGTCCTGGCCAGTCAGGTGTGTGTCTCAGGTGTGTGTCTCAGGCGTGTGTCTCAGGCGTGTGTCTCAGGCGTGTGTCTCAGGCGTGTGTCTCAGGCGTGTGTCTCAGGTGTGTCTCAGGCGTGTGTCTCAGGCGTGTGTCTCAGGCGTGTGTCTCAGGTGTGTCTCAGGCGTGTGTCTCAGGCGTGTGTCTCAGGTGTGTGTCTCAGGCGTGTGTCTCAGGGGTGGTGTGTGTCTCAGGCGTGTGTCTCAGGCGTGTGTCTCAGGCGTGTGTCTCAGGCGTGTGTCGCAGGCGTGTGTCTCAGGCGTGTGTCTCAGGCGTGTGTCTCAGGCGTGTGTCTCAGGCGTGTGTCTCAGGCGTGTGTCTCAGGCGTGTGTCTCAGGCGTGTGTCTCAGGCGTGTGTCTCAGGCGTGTGTCTCAGGCGTGTGTCTCAGGCGTGTGTCTCAGGCGTGTGTCTCAGGCGTGTGTCTCAGGCGTGTGTCTCAGGCGTGTGTCTCAGGGTGGTCTCGGGTGTTCTCGGCGTGTTTAGGGTGTGTGGGTGGGGTAGGGTGGGGTGGGTGTCTTAGGCGTGTGTCTCAGGCGTGTGTCTCAGGCGTGTGTCTGGGGGTGTGTTAGGGTGTTAGGGTGTTAGGGTGTGTTAGGCGTGTGTCTCAGGCGTGTGTCTCAGGCGTGTGTCTCAGGCGTGTGTCTCAGGCGTGTCTCAGGCGTGTGTCTCAGGGTGTGTCTCAGGCGTGTGTCTCAGGCGTGTGTCTTAGGCGTGTGTCTCAGGCGTGTCTCAGGCGTGTCTCAGGTTTGTCTCAGGTGTGTCTCAGGCATGTTTCAGGCGTGTCTCAGGTGTGTGTCTTAGGTGTGTGTCTCAGGCGTGTGTCTTAGGCGTGTCTCAAGCGTGTCTCAGGTGTGTCTCAGGCATGTCTCAGGCATGTTTCAAGCGTGTCTCAGGCGTGTCTCAGGCGTGTTTCAGGCATTTCTCAGGCGTGTTTCAGGCGTGTCTCAGGCATGTTTCAAGCGTGTCTCAGGCATGTTTCAAGCGTGTCTCAGGCGTGTCTCAGGCATGTCTCAGGCGTGTCTCAGGCATGTTTCAGGCGTGTCTCAGGCGTGTCTCAGGTGTGTCTCAGGTGTGTTTCAGGCGTGTCTCAAGCGTGTCTCAGGCGTGTCTCAGGCATGTTTCATGCGTGTCTCAGGCGTGTCTCAGGCGTGTTTCATGCGTGTCTCAGGCGTGTTTCAGGCGTGTCTCAGGCATGTTTCAAGCGTGTCTCAGGGGTGTCTCAGGCGTGTTTCAAGCGTGTCTCAGGTGTGTCTCAGGCGTGTTTCAGGCGTGTCTCAGGCGTGTCTCAGGCATGTTTCATGTGTGTCTCAGGTGTGTCTCAGGCATGTTTCATGCGTGTCTCAGGCGTGTTTCAGGCGTGTCTCAGGCATGTTTCAAGCGTGTCTCAGGGGTGTCTCAGGCGTGTTTCAAGCGTGTCTCAGGTGTGTTTCAGGCGTGTCTCAGGCGTGTCTCAGGCGTGTTTCAAGCGTGTCTCAGGTGTGTCTCAGGCGTGTCTCAAGCGTGTCTCAGGCGTGTCTCAGGCATGTTTCATGCGTGTCTCAGGTGTGTCTCAGGCATGTTTCATGCGTGTCTCAGGTGTGTTTCAGGCGTGTCTCAGGCGTGTTTCAGGCGTGTCTCAGGCGTGTCTCAAGCGTGTCTCAGGCATGTTTCATGCGTGTCTCAGGCATGTTTTAGGCGCGTCCCAGGCGTGTTTCAGGCGTGTCTCAGGCGTGTAACAGTATGTACCTGTGTATTCTCAGGTGATGTCGGGGAGGAGCTACGATGCCAGGGAGGTGCAGATTCCACTGCAACAGGCCCCGCCTCCTTCACACAGAGCGGCCAATCACACGCCTCCTCTGCACAGACCAGCCAACCCCTGGCCACCCAGCGAGGCCCCGCCCCCTACAGGTAAACATCACACACCATGGACGAGGCACTTGTGTTCACACCTGAGCTACAGGTAACAGTCAGCCTCAGGTGTGGAGCCCTGAATGGAGCATGGGCCAGGACTGATCTGAACTGATCCAGGACTGATCTGAACTGATCCAGGACTGATCTGAACTGATCCAGGACTGATCTGAACTGATCCAGGACTGATCTGAACTGATCCAGGACTGTTCTGAACTGATCCAGGACTGTTCTGAACTGATCCAGGACTGATCTGAACTGATCCAGGACTGTTCTGAACTGATCCAGGACTGATCTGAACTGATCCAGGACTGTTCTGAACTGATCCAGGACTGATCTGAACTGATCCAGGACTGATCTGAACTGATCCAGGACTGTTCTGATAAAAGAGCGTGTCTCCTGTAGAACAATGAATATCGTGGCCATCACCTCATTTATGATAAAGTCACTAGAGAGAGTTCTGATGAAGGAACTCGAGGAACCTGTTCATCAGTCTCTTAATTCCTTCGTCCACTCAGAGTTTTTGGAGTAAAAACATCATGTTGCTCTTTTACAGAGCAACAGTAGAGTCTGTCTTGTTTTGTGGCATCAGCAGCTGTTTTTGAATTTGAGTGTTAAATCTAAATCTCAAATTTCAAGCTTAGTTAAAACAGCAGGAAAATAATGGGACTGTCCATTTTATTGGTGAAAACTGTTTGAGTCAACCATCCTCAGACCAACAGGACTCTGTCACACACTGAACTCTGAACTCTCTGATGAACTCTGGAAAGAGCTACTCATTTATTCCCACGTCAGTCAAATTCATAAAGAGCTGGAGGACAATCAGAAACAGATGACTGCTCTTTTTTTTGCTCTTGTGAGTCTTTGTTGTAAATGTTTGTGATTTGATTATTTGGAGGTTTTATCTGTTGTGACTTGGGCAGCTCCTCTTTCCCAAGATACATTTCTTCCACAGAGACAAATAAAGAAGCTTAACCTTAACCTTATGTGCTACCCGTGTACTACCTGTGTGCTACCTGTCCGACAGGTGCGGGGTTCTACCCGGTCCTGGGCGGGTTCAGGGACCGGTTCGTGGTTCCTCCTGAGGATAAATACAGGTGTGAGTCCTGCCGCCTCGTCCTGGTCCATCCTCGACAAACGGAGTGTGGCCACCGCTTCTGTAGCTCCTGCATCGGCGACCTGCTCAGGTAACACTCACCTGTGACACACCAGTAACACACCTGCTCAGGTAACACTCACCTGTGACACACCAGTAACACACCTGCTCAGGTAACACTCACCTGTGACACACCTGTAACACACCTGCTCAGGTAACACTCACCTGTGACACACCTGTAACACACCTGCTCAGGTAACACTCACCTGTGACACACCTGTAACACACCTGCTCAGGTAACACTCACCTGTGACACACCTGCTCAGGTAACACTCACCTGTGACAACAGTAACACACCTGCTCAGGTAACACTCACCTGTGACACACCAGTAACACACCTGCTCAGGTAACACTCACCTGTGACACACCAGTAACACACCTGCTAGGTAACACCCTGTGACACACCTGCTCGGTAACCTACCTGTACCCTAGGTACATTCGACCTGCTCAGGTAACACTCACCTGTGACACACCAGTAACACACCTGCTCAGGTAACACTCACCTGTGACACACCAGTAACACACCTGCTCAGGTAACACTCACCTGTGACACACCAGTAACACACCTGCTCAGATAACACTCACCTGTGACACACCAGTAACACACCTGCTCAGATAACACTCACCTGTGACGCACCTGCTCAGGTAACACTCACCTGTGACACACCTGCTCAGGTAACACTCACCTGTGACACACCTGCTCAGGTAACACTCACCTGTCCCTGTGTTTCTCCACAGTTGTCAGAGCCCAGTGTGTCCAGTGGAAATGGAGCCACTCTTTAACGATAAGGTACTGTTTCAGAGACGTTTGTTTTTCATCTAAAATCAGAGTTTCTATAAAGTCTGAACTGTACAGATCTTCAGAGACGTTTGCTGTCAGCGGGAAATCCTGGCGCTCAAGGTTTTCTGTCGAAGTGAAGCCAACGGTTGTAAAGAACAGATTACACTCCAGCAGCTGCCGGTCAGTTATTCTCCTGACGCTACCGACCCGAGTTCTTCCTGGATCTGACACTGCTCTGTTTATTCCAGGACCACCTGACCGTGTGCCCATATTTGGAAGTTCCTTGTCCTTTGGGCCGATGCAAAGAGAGGATGATGAGGAAAGATGTTCCTGAACATTTGAACTGGAAATGTAAGCACCGAGAGGCCAGCTGCGACTTCTGCCTCGCCAAGATGCCCCTCACCGAGATGCAGGTATGTACCCCGAATTACCCGACCCTCGCCAAGATGCCCTCACCGAGATGCAGGTATGTACCCCCGAATTACCCCCGACCCTCGCCAAGATGCCCCTCACCGAGATGCAGGTATGTACCCCCGAATTACCCCCGACCCTCGCCAAGATGCCCCTCACCGAGATGCAGGTATGTACCCCCGAATTACCCCCGACCCTCGCCAAGATGCCCCTCACCGAGATGCAGGTATGTACCCCCGAATTACCCCCGACCCTCGCCAAGATGCCCCTCACCGAGATGCAGGTATGTACCCCCGAATTACGCCCGACCCTCGACAAGATGCCCTCACCGAGATGCAGCTATTTACCCCTGACCCTCGCCAAGATGCCCCTTGCTCCCAAAACCGAACAGAATAATAATGAATTTTAATTAATGAGGAATAATTTACATTCGTGAATAAATATGAAATAAAATGAATGCATTTTTGTTGTTTTCAGAAACACAAAGAGACCGTTTGTCCAGCGTTTCCTGTTTCCTGCCCCAACCTCTGTTCATCTGCCCCCCTGCCCCGCTCTGAGGTAAATACTGCCCCTCTGCCCCGCTCTGAGGTAAATACTGCCCTACTTTGAGGTAAATACTGCCCCGTTCTGAGGTAAATACTGCCCTGCTTTGAGGTAAATACTGCCCCTCTGAGATAAATACTGCCCCGCTCTGAGGTAAATACTGCCCCTCTGCCCCGCACTGGGGTAAATACTGTCTCTCTGCCCCGCTCTGGCATAAATACTGCCCCTCTGAGGTAAATACTGCCCTGCTCTGAGGTAAATACTGCCCTCTCTGATGTGTTGCAGTTATCTGTCCACCAGGGGGTGTGTCCTAAAGCCCAGGTGAGCTGTCAGTTCCTCAGGTTCGGCTGCTCCTTTAAGGTAAACGCACACCTGCTCCAAACTTCAGTAATAAACCTGTAATTACTGCTGTTATTACTGCTGTTATTACTGCTGTTATTACTGCTGTTAACACTGCTGTTAACACTGCTGTTATTACTGCTGTTATTACTGCTGTTATTACTGCTGTTAACACTGCTGTTAACACTGCTGTTAACACTGCTGTTATTACTGCTGTTATTACTGCTGTTATTACTGCTGTTAACACTGCTGTTATTACTGCTGTTAACACTGCTGTTTAACAATATTAAATAATGATTATGTTAAACTTACATTGTTCCCTGTAAATCTGTTTATTATAACCCGGTCTAAACCCGGTCTAACTCCGGTCTAACCCTGGTCTAAACCCAGTTTTAACCCGGTATGGTCTGACTCCGGTCTAACCCTGGTCTAACCCCGGTCTAACCCGGTCTAAACCTGGTCTCTGGTCTGGTCTGGTCTTCAGGGTTTGAAGGAGGAGCTGAAGCAGCATGAGTCCAGTTTTGTGTCTGAACACCTGAGGATGATGTCATCGAGGAGCTCCGCCCTCGAGAACAAGGTAAACCCTACATCCTACCTGTAAGTCTCACCTATTTGTCTCACCCGTGTGTCTCACCCGTGTGTCTCACCTGTGGCAGGTGGAGGAGGTGAGGGCGGAGCTTACTGAGCGGTACCAAGTTTTACCAGGTCTAAGCAGCAGACTCTCTGAGACCGAGGCCCACAGCGAAGACCTGAGGGAACGGACCCGACAGACCGACCAGAAACTGGGCACAGTCCAGGTAAGACCGGACCGGGACCGACCGGAAACTGGGCACAGTCCAGGTAAGACCGGACCGGGACCGACCGGAAACTGGGCACAGTCCAGGTAAGACCGGACCGGGACCGACCGGAAACTGGGCACAGTCCAGGTAAGACCGGACCGGGACCGACCGGAAACTGGGCACAGTCCAGGTAAGACCGGACCGGGACCGACCGGAAACTGGGCACAGTCCAGGTTAGGGTTGTGCCGATGGACGACACCATCGTCACAACACTCTGTGTTCGGGGCGCGCCCCCCTTCCTTCATATAATGGTATGATCGTAGTCTGTCCTGTGATTGGACACATGTCGACCCATCCAAATATTGTCCCGTCCCCGCAGTGGCTCTTAGAGCCGGCTCGTTTACGAACTAGAATTAACGCTTGAGAGTGTGTCCTGTTTCTATCGGTTAAACACCTCAGACAGATGCAAGGACTTCATCTGTTTCTCTGTAACGGCTGAAACTGAAGCTGAAACGCAAATACGTACAAAATATTGGAGATAAGAGATCTTTGGAAACTGTCAGAGTGAACTTCTGAATAAGTTACTTGTTCAGTCACATTAGGAAGATCAAATAAAATAATGACGCTATTTCAGTCCTTCTTGACGTGATGCAGCGTGTCTTTCAGCAAAATGTTATTATATATTTACAACAAACGTTGTTTTAAAGGGTTTCATTAATTCAAATTTAATCTTGTTGGTTATAAATAAATACATTTTACACAATTTCAGATTTATTGTGCAAAAAATAAACATGCAGAAAATAAAGTGGCCCAGTCTCATCCCAGTCCTGGTCCTGACCCCGGTCTTGACCCGGTCCTGCCCCTGGGCCTGACCCGGTCCTGACCCCGGTCCTGACACGGGCCTGACCTGGGCCTGACCCCGGTCCTACCCCTGGTCCTGACCCGGTCCTGACCCCGGTCCTGCCCCTGGTCCTGACCCGGTCCTGACCCCGGTCTTGACCCCGGTCCTGACCCGGGCCTGACCCCGGTCCTACCCCGGTCCTGACCCCCGTCCTGACCCGGGCCTGCCCCTGGTCCTGACCCGGGCCTGCCCCCGGTCCTGACCCGGTCCTGCCCCTGGTCCTGACCCGGTCTTGACCCCGGTCCTGACCCGGTCCTGACCCGGTCCTGACCCGGTCCTGACCCCGGTCCTGACCCGGTCCTGACCCGGTCCTGACCCGGTTCTACAGTGTTTAATCTGCTCTGTTCTGTAGAAGCTGCTGAGCTCTCACTCGGAGAAGCTGCTGGAGCTGGAGCTGGAGCTGCGTTCTCTTCGTTCTCTCAGAGATGACCTGGAGAACCTCCGGGCCTCTTTGGAGAACGTCCGAACACGAATTAGCGCCCTGGAGCAGAACCGGACCGGCACCGGAACCGGACACACGCTCGGTCAGTACTGGCTCGTCCGGTAGAACGAGGTTGTCAGTAAGTTTAAGGAGAACACGTCAGAGAGAAGCTTCTGTTTTGGACGTGTTTCTGTCATGTTTTCCTTTGGTTCTTCAGAATTTGAGGAAAGGGTTCTTTAAGAGGCTGAACTGCTACAGAACCGGGTCAGAGTCAGAACCTCAAGCTGCAGAACTGTTCTACCCACTTCATCAAAACCATAAATCTGTGAAATATAAATGTGCCATTTCTGTTTTAGTGCAGTTCTGTGTTTAATGTCGTCGTGTGATGTTTCCGTAGCGACGCTGGAGACGCAGCTGGGTCGCCATGACGACGTGCTGAGCGTTCACGAGATCCGATTGGCCGACATGGACCTGCGTTTCCAGGTGAGTCCAACCAGAACTCAGTGTGTTCCTCTGGTTCTGGTTAGGGTTCTATCCCGGGACGATTAAAGGACTGACCCTTGACCCTTGGGCTTTAGAGACACGGCTCAAACGGGTCAAAAAAGAAGAAGGGACAAACAGTGATGTGTCTGTTCTAAGCTTTATCTGTTTGGGCTCAACGCACATAAGACACAACCGACACAAAAACCAACAGGTTCCTTTACCATAGACCAGTTTATATCGACCAAAAACAGACAGCGGTGTTACGCATTAGTGAATAAAAAGTTCTGTAAATCTAAGACTGTTACCTGTCAATGTGACACTGACGTTAACAGAGATTTATCAGAAAGCGAGGAGAAAACGGATTAATACAAAAA
The DNA here is from genome assembly GCA_036850595.1 of Rhyacichthys aspro. Taxonomy (NCBI): domain Eukaryota; kingdom Metazoa; phylum Chordata; class Actinopteri; order Gobiiformes; family Rhyacichthyidae; genus Rhyacichthys; species Rhyacichthys aspro. Next base: position 19,849 of record JAWCTZ010000434.1, on the reverse strand, counting down.
CCTGTTTAGAAGTAAAGGAAGATAAAACAGGACTGTGATCATTTAAAATCTTTGTTTCTGATGAAATTAGTTCCATTAATGCTCCTCTCTCTGTCTGAGCCCGGTGCCGGTGGGACAGTCCTTGGTCTCTCAGCAACGCACCAAACGGGGGTCGGGGGTAGAACTGGGATTGGGCTTTAGGGATTACAAAAAAAACCTAATACGGCAACAATTGTAGGTCATTAAAAACCGCGATAAAGAAGCTCTGTGTGAAACTGTTGTGTGCAGGTTCTGGAGACGGCGAGCTACAACGGAACTCTGATCTGGAAGATCCGGGACTACACTCGGAGGAAACAGGAGGCGGTTTCAGGGAAGACTCTGAGCCTTTACTCTCAGCCGTTCTACACCTCGTACTTCGGATACAAGATGTGCGCTCGCGTTTACCTGAACGGAGACGGAATGGGCAAAGGGACGCACCTGTCGCTGTTCTTCGTCGTAATGAGGGGCGAGTACGACGCCCTGCTGCCCTGGCCCTTCAGGCAGAAGGTACGGAACCAGCCCAGAACCATTTAGAACCAGCCCAGAACCATTAGATCTCAGTGCTGTGTGCATAGACCTTCTGGTCCCTTTTAGCTTCATACATGTCTGTCGTTTCCTGGTTGCGTCAGGTGACCCTGATGCTGATGGACCAGGGCGGGTCCAGGAAACATTTGGGCGACGCCTTTAAACCGGATCCGAACAGCAGCAGCTTCAAGAGGCCTTCAGCCGAAATGAACATCGCCTCAGGATGTCCTCTGTTCGTGTCCCAGTCTGTCCTTGAGACCGGCAGCTACATCAAGGACGACACCATCTTCATCAAGGTCAGACCTGGACCGGGACTGGACCGGGACTAGACGGGACTGGACTGGGACTGGACTGGGACCAGATTTTATTGATTTTGAGACAAATGACAAGTCTTTCTCTGGACGCTGTTAAGGACTACCCTCTGCATAGTAATAGATCCGACCAGGACTGAACCAGGTCTAACCGGGACTAAACCAGGTCTTGTTGCAGGTGACGGTGGACACCTCGGACTTGCCTGACCCTTGACCCCAATTCTGCCCCAGAGGATGATGGGAAACGTGGTTAGACTGCGGCAGAGCAGCGTCTGATTGGCTCAGAGGGTGTTTCCACGGCAACGCAGCCGTTTACTGATGCCATGCATCGACCCCCACTACGGCCCAGACCAGGTCTAAACCGGGCCAGAACCAGGACTGAACCTGGTCTAAACTGGGCAAGAACCAGGACTGAACCAGGTCCAAGTGAGGCCAGAGGAAGGCCCGAGCCAGGACTAAACCAGGACTAAACCTGGACTGAACTCTGAGGGGGTCCAGGTGGTTTGGGAGATGGTGGGACTGGGCCCAGACCTGGTCTTGGTCTGGATCTACAGGTTTTCTGTGAAGTGGTTTTTGTTTCATTTGAAATAAAAGTGATTAAAACTGATGAACTTGTGTTTTATTCATTAATAAAACTCCCCAGAGCCGGGTCTAGACGGCTCCAGGCCCTGAGCAGAAGAAGACTGCTGGACAGACGTGATCAAGTTTGAGAAATCCTTCTCAAACTTGATCATGTTTGAAGTTCTTTTTAAAACCATTGGGTCTGTTTTTGAGTGCATTAATCTGTAATTAAACGTTCCGCTGAAACATGAAAATTCTTGCACTTTTTTACTGATGGCTTGCTACAATTACAAATTACAAATACTTTTATTCATTCATTCATCTTCTAGAAGAGGCAACTCTTGGTCCTAATGTCCATTAAGAATATGATCAGTATCATTAACTCAGGAACTTGTTGAAAGTTGGTCTTCATCCTTTAAATCTCACCAGCTTTAGATCAATCTCAAAACATCACAAAACGACAATAGTATAGCCTTATGTTTTTGAGCAAATTTTGGACACATGGGACTGGTCAGAAAATGCTTCAAAACAAACTGAAAAACCCAAAAGAGCATTTATCGACCAAAGCTCGGTTTGTTAGATTAGTTCAAATAAATAAATTCAACAAACAGTGAATCTGCAGAATTTTATTAGAAATAATGACACAGAAGAAAGTAATAAAATCAGGAAACAACAAAGAGATGGTTCTGTTTCCTTTTACACACATCTTTAATAAAACTATAAATCTCAAAGTTCAGAAACCTTTTGGCTCCGTCCACACTGCTGCGTTTCTCATTAACTGTAATTATTGATGTTATTTTCCACTGAAAAGAAATAAACACAACCATGAGCTCAAAAAGGATTTAAATGGATATAATGGTTTTTATTGTAAATTAATACATTCTATTTAGATCTTAACAGGTTTTTGTTGGTTTTAAACAGGTGTTTATTTTGTGTCTGTTTTAACGTCGAGTTTAAACAAGTGTGGACGCACAGGAAAACAAGATGAAAAGGCGTTTGAACAGAATTCTTTTGATGTAAAACCTGATAATAAACCTGGTCTTTATGAAAAAAAGGACATCACTCAAAACTTCTGGATCGGAGAGAAGAGGGGTTCTAACGGTCCGATCGGAGAGAAGAGGGGTTCTAGCGCTCCGATCGGAGAGAAGAGGGGTTCTAACGGTCCGATCGGAGAGAAGAGGGGTTCTAGCGCTCCGATCGGAGAGAAGAGGGTCTGGTTCTAGCGCTCCGATCGGAGAGAAGAGGGGTTCTAGCGGTCCGATCGGAGAGAAGAGGGGTTCTAACGGTCCGATCGGAGAGAAGAGGGGTTCTCCGATCGGAGAGAAGAGGGGTCGCTCCGATCGGAGAGAAGAGGGGTTCTAGCGCTCCGATCGGAGAGAAGAGGGGTTCTAGCGCTCCGATCGGAGAGAAGAGGGGTTTCTAGCGTCCGATCGGAGAGAAGAGGGGTTCTAACGGTCCGAGAGAAGAATAAGTTTCTGTCAAATGAGAAAAGACCGCAGGTTCATTGGTATTTGTTCTCGGTCAAAGTCCATGAATCTGACCAGCTGCAGGTCACAGGGGTGTGAGGCTCAGGTGAGGCTCAGGTGAGGCTCAGGTGAGGCTCCGGTGAGGCTCGTAGGCCCGGTGAGGCTCGTGAGGCTCGGTGAGGCTCAGGTGAGGCTCAGGTGAGGCTCAGGTGAGGCCCAGGTGAGGCTCAGGTGAGGCTCAGGTGAGGCTCCGGTGAGGCTCTATGCGGCACTGGACACAGCTAGTTTCTTGAGGTGGTCCATAAAGACCTGCAGACTGACGTCATCAGTGAGAATAGGGGCTCCAGACTCCTATGACAGACAAAGACAGACAGAGACAGACAGAGACAGGTGAGATATAAGCCCCGCCTCCTGTTTTCCTCACAATGAAACTAATGACAGATCTATAGTTTATCTTAAATGTTGAGTAATCGCTGAAGGAATCAAAATGTGGCGGAAAAGCTCACAAAACATAATAATTTTGGCCATAAACCAAACCAGCTTCAGATTGAACAGAAGTGAAAGAGACAGGGTCAGAGGTCAGACTCACCTGACCCCAGGTGTACATGTTGTTGTGGGTCTGAGAAGGGTTCACTTTAGACAAAAGGAACCGGGCCTAAAACAGAACAGTTTCATCTTAGTCAGAAAACAGCAGCGAAAGACAGACAAGAAAAAATAAATTATCTCGTTCAACCAGGTCAGAGTGAGGCCATCTGGTCCAGTTCTGGTCCGGTTCTGGTCCGGTTCTGGTCAGGTTCTGGTCCGGTTCTGGTCAGGTTCTGGTCTGGCTCTGGTCAGGTTCTGGTCCGGCTCTGGTCCGGTTCTGGTCCAGTTCTGGTCTGGCTCTGGTCAGGTTCTGGTCCGGCTCTGGTCCGGTTCTGGTCAGGTTCTGGTCTGGCTCTGGTCCGGTTCTGGTCCGGTTTTGGTCCGGTTCTGGTCCGGTTCTGGTCCGGTTCTGGTCCGGTTCTGGTCCGGTTCTGGTCCGGTTCTGGTCAGGTTCTGGTCTGGCTCTGGTCAGGTTCTGGTCCGGCTCTGGTCCGGTTCTGGTCCAGTTCTGGTCAGGTTCTGGTCTGGCTCTGGTCAGGTTCTGGTCCGGTTTTGGTCCGGTTTTGGTCCGGTTCTGGTCCGGTTCTGGTCCGGTTCTGGTCCGGTTTTGGTCCGGTTCTGGTCCGGCTCTGGTCCGGTTCTGGTCCGGCTCTGGTCAGGTTCTGGTCCGGTTCTGGTCAGGTTCTGGTCAGGTTCTGGTCCGGTTCTATCTCGTCTATGTCTTCTTGTTTATCACATCTCCAGGCATCCAATTTATCAGTCGAAGAATTCTCAGAATTCAACGTAAGTAGATTATAATATTTAGAGTGTAAACCTGTCCCTTCCTGTTGTCCAAGGGAAATTTTTTCTATTGGTGATAGAGATGGAATATTCATAATCTCTTTAAATCTAGATGATATATAGCTTCTTATCTGTAAATATTTGAAAAAGTGTTTTGAGGGAATCTGGTATTTTTCACACAAGTCGCTAAATGTAAGTAATGTAATGTTTGCCCAGGTCGGGGGTGTACTTACACTAAAATAAATCTTTCGAAGAAAGATGGACAGTCATCTCATTTATGAGATTTATTTTGTGTGTGTTTACCTTGTACTATAATGTATCTCCCACCTTGGTCTTTAATTAGATTTAAGGGAAGGGTATTGATTTGTGTATTAAAGTCACAACACCCCTAGCATGACTAGAATAGGAAGCATGGAATACCTGTCCTGGCCATCTTTTTGTCAACATTTGTAAATCCGACGCCATCAAGAGTGATTCTTGCATAAATATAATTTTAGATTTTAGACATTTTATTCTGTTTAGTACCTTTTTCACTTTAACAAGCTTTCTCATTCCCCTGACATTCCAGCTTGTAATAACAGCATTTAAACTTCTTCTGATTATCCTCTCCGTGTTTACCATAGGCACGCACGCACGCACGCACGCACACGCACGCACGCAACGTCATCACACACGCACGCACGCACGCACACGCAACGCACGCACACGCACGCACGCACACGCACGCACACCACGCACGCACACACACGCACGCACGCACGCACGCACGCACGCACGCACGCACGCACGCACGCACGCACACACGCACGCACGCACGCACGCACGCACGCACACACGCACGACACGCACGCACGCACACGCACGCACGCACGCACGCGCACGCACGCACGCACGCACGCACACGCACGCACACGCACGCACGCACGCACGCACGCACGCACGCACACGCACGCACGCACGCACCGCACGCACGCACGCACGCACGCACGCACGCACGCACGCACGACACACGCACGCACGCACGCACGCACGCACGCACGCACGCACGCACGCACGCACGCACGCACGCACGCACGCACGCACGCACGCACGCACACACGCACGCACGCACGCACGCACGCACGCACGCACGCACGCACGCACGCACGCACGCACGCACGCACACGCACGCACGCACGCACGCACAGACGCACGCACGCACGCACGCACGCACGCACGCACGCACGCACGCACGCACGCGCACGCACGCACGCACGCACGCACGCACGCACGCACGCACGCACGCACGCACACGCACGCACGCACACGCACGCACGCACGCACGCACGCACGACGCACGCACGCACGCGCCGCACGCACGCACGCACGCGCGCACGCACGCACGCGCGCACGCACGCACGCTACGCACACGCACGCGCACGCACGCACGCACGCACGCACGCACGCACGCACGCACGCACGCACGCACACGCACGCAACGCACGCACGCACGCACGCACGCACGCACGCACACACGCACGCACAACACAACGCACGCACGCACGCACGCACACGCACGCACGCACGCACAACACACACGCACATTTACTTTCCAATGTAGTCAAAGACCCACTCCAGTCAGGCTTGTACCAATATTATCCAGCTTTGCTCCAAAATCTGACCGCAGTAACTTGAGCTCTCGCATAGCTGTGCTATCCGTGTTAGCACCAATGCTACCTGGTGGACTCGGGAGAGTCGTTTTAGGAACTGTCTTACGTCCACGAGTAAAAACTTCGCACTGTTTCACAGACGAAGGTCCCGACATAGTAATATCTTAATGTTTTTGGAAGATGTTGGCAGTTTATTAGGGTTGTTTATGAAAACTCAGTACACGGTAATAGAGCTTCTCCGCTAAGCTACCATCTTGGTCGCGACCCCGGAAGTCCCCGTTCTAGTCCAGTTCTAGTCAGGTTCTGGTCCGGGTCTGGTCCCATTCTAATCAGGTTCAGGTGTTAGATTCTAGTCCGATTCTAGTCCGGTTCTGGTCCGGTTCTGGTCAGGCTCTAGTCAGGTTCTAGTCAAGTTCTGGTCAAGTTCTGGACCAGGTTCTGAATCCGGTTCTGGTCAGCTACTGGTCCGGTTCCGGTCTCACCTGGCTCCCTCCGTGTTCCGTGTCGATGTAGCGGGGCATGGGGAAGCGTGTGTGGAGCAGCTCCTGAGCGTCGTCGACCGGAGCCTGCAGCAGGTGTTTGAAGTTTTCATATTCAGCCATTTCATGATAACCAGCCTTTCTCCACTGAGCCACAGTCTGGAACCAAATCCAGGTAAAACCAGGTCAATATATATGTCAATATATATGTCAAAAAAAAAAAAAAAAAAAAAAAAAAAAATATATATATATATATATATATATATATATATATATATATATATATATATATATATACACACACACACACACACATATCTGTAGTGCGCTGTTAGCTTATCTGTTAGCGTGTCTTTAGCGCGTTGTAAACAGCTGTTAACGTTACCTCTCCGTGGTAGATGAGGATCTGGAAGAACGTGTCCATGAGCAGGATTCGGTCTGGAAGAATGGAGCTGGAGTCCAACAGAACCGGCTGCAACAGAACAAACAGAACCGGGTCAGAACCGGCCTCAGACACAGCAGAACAGGGGGCCTCTGGGGGCCTACCTCGGGGGGCCCGTTGAAGGAGTAGGCGTACAGGACCGGCTGGACCATGATCAGGGCCTGGGTCAGGTCCTGTCGGTTGAAGTGGTGTCTGTAGAAGCTGCTCTCATCAGGACTGTTATTAAACACCTGCAGGAACGGAGACCGCCGCAGGTGGAACATGAACTGTCCAATCAGAGGAGAGAGGGGTCAAAACAGACCAATCAGAGGAGAGAGGGGTCAGAACAGACCAATCAGAGGAGAGAGGGGTCAGAACAGACCAATCAGAGGAGAGAGGGGTCAGAACAGACCAATCAGAGGAGAGAGGGGTCAGAACAGACCAATAAGAAGGAGGGTGTGTGTGTGTGTGTTAAAGTCCAATAAAAACATTTAAAACAATCTCTTAAAACTAGTTAGATTCTGGCTAAAACAGCTCAGAAGCTGTTAAAATCCACATAAGACCAGTTAAAGTTCATCTAAAACCACTTACAACCAGTTTAAGTCCAACTAAAACCTGTTGAAGTCCATCTAAAAGCAATGAAACCAGTGAAGCTACGTCTATGTTAACCCCAGCTGTTTGTCACAGACTGTGGTTCACCTGAGGATACAGCGAGAAGGTCTCTGAGAATCTGAAGGAGTTGGGGTCGTCTTTGTGATAATCTCCGAACTTCTGACACTGAAACAAACAACACAGTTGTTACACCACAGTTTCCATCCTTTCTCTGGTCTTTAGTCCTGGTTCAGTCCTGGTCTTTAATCCCGGTCTCGGTCTTTACCAGTCGGATGAGCTGCCGGTCGAGCCACCTCAGGACGTCGGGCCCCTCCTCGGTCTCGGCTCGGTAAACGGCGCGAGGCGAGCCATGAGGATCGCTGCTGCCTCTTGGTCGAAGGAAGCGGCGATGCTCTGGATCTGGCTCTGAGCGTCAGCCCAACTACAAACAGACAAAACACAGTCAGACCGGATCTAAGCAGGTTTAAGTTGGATCTGGACAGGTTCCAGCTGGATTTCGTACTTCCTGGCCGTAGTGGTGACCCGGATGCGCCTCTGTCCTGACGAGTGCTGATACTGTGTAACAAACTGAATGGCTCCTCGTCCGCCCTGAGGGATCGGGGCGTTGTGCTGAAACAGAGACACGATCACGCTTCAGACTTCAGAATTTCAGGAAAAGCAGCTGGAGTCTGATAGTTTTGAACAGGTCATGCTTTTATTTGAATGTTTATTGATACACTCTCACAGAACTGTTCCTAAAAAGAGTGATCCCTGGAGCAGTTAGTGTCCTGTCAGAAATCAAGTGCACCAGGAAAGTCCCACTGCATTCAAATGGATTTAAACAGGTCTTGGTTGGATTTGAACAGGTTTTAGTTGAATTTGAACAGGTTTTAGTTGGATTTGAACAGGTTTTAGTTGGATTTGAACAGGTTTTAGTTGGATTTGAACAGGTTTTAGTTGAATTTGAACAGGTTTTAGTTGGATTTGAACAGGTTTTAGTTGAATTTGAACAGGTTTTAGTTGGATTTGAACAGGTTTTAGTTGGATTTGAACAGGTTTTAGTTGGATTTGAACAGGTTTTAGTTGAATTTGAACAGGTTTTAGTTGAATTTGAACAGGTTTTAGTTGGATTTGAACAGGTTTTAGTTGGATTTGAACAGGTTTTAGTTGAATTTGAAGAGGTGGGTTAGCTGCAGTTCTGGCTCAGGCCTGCAGGGGGCTCAGCTACCGTAATAGTGCAGTCTAATTATCTCTGAGGAAATTGCAGGTTCCAGACTGTTTACTCTCAGCAGGTGACTGACAGTGTTGCCACGGCAACGAGCCACAGGTGATTACAGGTGACAGGCCCGCCCCCTTTTATGTCACTTTCATGATACCACTGTGACAGGTTTAGACCAGGTTTAGACTCGGACTTACACCAGGTCAAGAGACAAAAACTGAGGATCAGGACTTTCTGGACCATACCAAAACCCTGGGCCACGGGTGGACTAACCCAGGACTAAACCAGGTCTGTACCAGGACTAAACCTGGACCCAAACAGAGCCGTTCTGGACTGACTGTTTCCTTCGTCGTTTGTGGATTTCTGGTTTTAGTTTGGATTTGAGACAAGGATTTTAACGGCCCTTTTCATCTGAGTTTTGTGAAAACTACCTTAGTTTTCCCTGACATTGTTTTCATTGATTGGACTAAAAACTGATTCAAAATAGGACTCAACAAAATAAATCGAGGACTGGACCATGACTCAGCAGTTTTTGGACCAGACTAAAGCCTCGAGTCGACTCTGGATTTAATTTAATGACAGCCTCTTCTTGAACTGGTCTTAGCTGGATTCAGAATTCGACTCCTGTTCCCTTCCGCTTTATTAGAGACGTGTTTTTACCCGAAACAGGGACAGATCAGGGTTTTATTGGAACAATCTGTTGTAAACCAGGACTAAAGCAGGTAGAAACAGTTGAAGAAGAGGAACAGCTGAAGACTGAACTTTAATCACTTCCTCATCTCTATTTATTCTCGATGTAGAAGATATAGAAGCTCTCACGACCAAAGTAATTATTCATTTAATTTTGGTCATGTTTTAAAGTGAGATTCCTGTTACTTTGAAACAGTTTTTAAAATTTGGCTGTGATTTTATTCTCGTGGCTTCAGTTTTTTTGTGAAAATTGTGTTATTTTTTGTAAAACTAAAAAACAGAGCTGCCTTCACTGAACCTGGGACCAAACGGCGCCATCAGCCCTTTAAGATCAGTTCAGAGTCAAGTCTGGTGTTGACGGGACGAGAACTGGACTTTTTTCAAAGTAAAGGAAACTGTTTTATCAAAATTGAATTTTGGAATTTGGAAAAAGTTCAACAAGATCCATTACATTCAAACAGGAGTCTATTGTTTGGAATCAGAAATAACATCTAAGAATATACAGGAAAATACAGGTCTAATTCTGTCTAAGTCCGGTTTAACTCGGTCTAAATGAACCTGTCCGTCTCCTCTGAGGCCCCTCTCGTGGCCGGGCCCTGGTTCTGTCGGACTCTTTACGGCTGTGTCCTGGGTCTGGTCCTGGTCTCGGCTGCGGTGGGGAACCTGAGCCTGGTCCTAGTCCTGCTGTGGGGCCGGGACCAGAGGGACCTTAGGAGGGGCCCCGGGGATGAGCTGAGGGGCTCCGGGCCCTGCTTCACCCTGAGCCTGAGCCTCTCGGACCTGGTCCTGGCTCTGACTGTGGTCCCAGGAGCTCTTTACTGTAGCGTCTCAGGCCTCTTCACCCGAGAGGACGGTCTGTGGTGAGTCTAACCGGACCTCAATAGATCTTAGAGGGATTTGAACAGGTTCTGTCCGGATCTGACCCGGTTCTGATCGGTCCCCAGGTGCCAGGGCAGTGGGTTCTTGCTGGTCTTGCTGCAGACCTCTTCGGTCCAAGCCCGGTTCTGGACGGCAGTGGGACAGTTCAGCGAGATTCGTTTGGCTCTGAGCTACAGCCGGGTCTGGACTTCCTGCCGGATCCGTGCCCTCATTCTTCTTCTGTGGATTTACAGCATCCTCAATGCATCACTTCCTGTCCTCGGTGTCGGCCATTACAGGTACCATCCAGACCAGGACTGGACAAGACTGGACCAGGACAAGACTGGGGGCTCAGGTTCAGTCCGGTCTCAGGTTTAGTCTCAGGTTCAGTCCGGTCTCTGGTCTCTCCTCAGGTTCAGTCCAGTCTCTGGTCTCTCCTCAGGTTCAGTCCAGTCTCTGGTCTCTCCTCAGGTTCAGTCCGGTCTCTGGTCTCTCCTCAGGTTCAGTCCGGTCTCTGGTCTCTCTTCAGGTTCAGTCCGGTCTCTGGTCTCTCCTCAGGTTCAGTCCGGTCTCTGGTCTCTCCTCAGGTTCAGTCCGGTCTCTGGTCTCTCCTCAGACTCAGTCCGGTCTCTGGTCTCTCCTCAGGTTCAGTCTGGTCTCTGGTCTCTCTTCAGGTTCAGTCCGGTCTCTGGTCTCTCCTCAGGTTCAGTCCGGTCTCTGGTCTCTCTTCAGGTTCAGTCCGGTCTCTGGTCTTTCCTCAGGTTCAGTCCGGTCTCTGGTCTCTCCTCAGGTTCAGTCCGGCCCGGTCCTTGTGCAGTCTGGGTTTCCTGGATACGGAGGCGGTCTCCAGGGCGATGTCGTTGTCGTGGGCGCTGGTCTCCATGGCGACGGTGCTGCTCACGTGCGCGCTGCAGGGATACGTGGTGCACGTGGCTCGGAGACAGGCTCGAAGAGGAACCTTCAGATGCAATGAGCTGCACTGCTTCTACGTCCCAGAGCAGACCTACGCCCGCAGCTCCAAGGCCCTGCTCACCGGTTCAGGTCAGGACCAGAACTGGACTTGATGGGTTTGGGTGGATCTGGGCAGGATTAGGTGGCTTCAAATAGGTTTTTGTTGAATCTGGGAAGGTTTAGGTGGATCTGAGCGGGTTTTAGGTGAATTTAAAAGGGCAGAAGTTGGATTAGAACAGCTTTTCTCTGGTCCTGAACAGGTTTCATCTGGTCTTGAAGTGGTTTTTCCAGGTCTAACCCTGTTCTCTCTACAGTGACCCTGTTGTGCTGCTGGCTGCCATATCTCTGTGTCTGTTTGTACGAGGCCCTCAGTCTTCGGTTTAGTCCAGACTTGGTCTCTCAGTCCTCAATGGTCCTGGTTCTGTCCAGCTCTGCCCTCAACCCCTGGGTTACCTGCCTCACTCAGACGTAAGCCCCGCCCCCTGCACACCTGCCTCACTCAGCCCCCGCCCCCTGCACACCTGCCTCACTCAGACCCCGCCCCCTGCACACCTGCCTCACTCAGACCCCGCCCCCTGCACACCTGCCTCACTCAGATCATGTGAAGAGCATAATCTGATTTTCTTTATCTGATAACAGTAATCTGATTATGAGAACACTCCAATCTGATTCACTGCAAAGAAACTCGATAATAGAAATCTGATTAATGGACATGTATAAATAAATAATAAACATGTGAACCAGGGTTTTTCTGAAGTGCAGTAAATGCATCAGATCTTATTATTATAATTATCGGATTATTCACAGTAATCAGATTATTACGGTCATGTAAACGGACTCACTGTATTTGTTTTTTTCTGTTTTCAGTCGTTATCGAAGCGTGCAACTCGGAGTTTCACGGTTCTTTCGGTTCTTTTCTGTCGCAAGCCCCGCCCTCGTCCGGACTCAGCCAATCAGATCTCTACGACCATGACGTCACTTCCTGCGTCTTCACACGACCAGACAGAGAGCCACAGCGTGACCACCGCCACGTGATGGAGACCACTCCCTACAGTGTTCTACGGTTTCTAAATACGCGTCTGTGTCGGAGTGGGTTCTGGAGCGTTCTGCAGAACTGTTCTGTGGAAATGGTTTATTCATGTTCTGTCACTTCCATCGGAAAGTGTTCATAAATCTGCAGCTAAAATTATGTTCTTTCTGTGACAATAAATGAATGATCCTTAAAATGGTGGCAGTGAGGTTGGAAATATTAACAAAGTATGATTGCATTATTTCAAGACAAACTCAAAGGCTCAGTTTGGCTAAAAATCGCTGTTTTGTGATTATTTCTGAGGCTAAAGGAACACGAGTGAGGAGCCATTATAAACAGGACTAAGACCTGGTCTGTACCTGGTTGACGACCTCGAAGTACAGAGCCAGAGTAGTGCTGGGGTCCAGTCCACACACCTTCCACTGGGACGTCCCTCCGGTCCCGATCTCCTGCACACAACACACACTGTTACACTCCAGACTTTTGTTTAATGTTATTCCTCGACTCGTGATTTTTGTTTTCTGTTCTTTCTCAGTCGAGTCAGAGTCTGGCCTGTTTTGGGTCAGTCCTCTGTTACTCTGGTGGTGTTCGGGGGAGACGTACGTTCTCAGAGACACAGGGGCCCTTAGCGTTGAGGGACACACAGGGGCCGATGGCTCCGGACACTTTCACCTCTCTGGACGTCTGCAACCACAATAATATCAGTTATTACAGGGTTAGGGTGAAGTAAAGGTGGAGTAAAGGTGGTGTTAAGGTGGATTAAAGGTGGAGTAAAGGTGGTGTTAAGGTGGATTAAAGGTGGAGTAAAGGTGGTGTTAAGGTGGATTAAAGGTGAAGTAAAGGTGGTGTTAAGGTGGATTAAAGGTGAAGTAAAGGTGGTGTTAAGGTGGATTAAAGGTGAAGTAAAGGTGGTGTTAAGGTGGATTAAAGGTGAAGTAAAGGTGGATTAAAGAAGTCTGACAGAAGGCTCGTACCTTCACCTCCAGCGTCGTCCGAAGGCCATTTTAAAGGAGCCTGAACGCCTTTGGTGAAACTCTTTGGAAAGTTTGTTTGAACAAAGACGTGTTGAAGGAGTCGGCCATCACCATGTATCCTCTGAAAAAGTGCACAGTCAGGGTGAGTGTGTGGTCAGGGTGAGTGTGTGACCAGGGTGAGTGTGTGGTCAGGGTGAGTGTGAGGTCAGGGTGAGTGTGTGTTCAGGGTGAGTGTGTGGTCAAGGTGAGTGTGTGACCAGGGTGAGTGTGTGGTCAGGGTGAGTGTGAGGTCAGGGTGAGTGTGTGTTCAGGGTGAGTGTGTGGTCAAGGTGAGTGTGTAATCAGGTGAGTGACCAGGGTGAGTGTTGGAGGTCAGGGTGAGTGTGACCAGGGTGAGTGTGTGGTCAGGGTGAGTGTGTGGTCAGGGTGAGTGTGTGGTCAGGGTGAGTGTGTGTTCAGGGTGAGTGTGTGACCAGGGTGAGTGTGTGGTCAGGGTGAGTGTGTGTTCAGGGTGAGTGTGACCAGGGTGCGTGTGTGTTCAGGGTGAGTGTGTGTTCAGGGTGAGTGTGACCAGGGTGCGTGTGTGTTCAGGGTGAGTGTGAGGTCAGGGTGAGTGTGACCAGGGTGAGTGTGTGGTCAGGGTGAGTGTGAGGTCAGGGTGAGTGTGGTCAGGGTGAGTGTGTGGTCAGGGTGAGTGTGAGGTCAGGGTGAGTGTGACCAGGGTGAGTGTGAGGTCAGGGTGAGTGTGTGGTCAGGGTGAGTGTGTGGTCAGGGTGAGTGTGTGGTCAGGGTGAGTGTGAGGTCAGGGTGAGTGTGTGGTCAGGGTGAGTGTGTGGTCAGGGTGAGTGTGACCAGGGTGCGTGTGTGTTCAGGGTGAGTGTGTGACCAGGGTGAGTGTGTGGTCAGGGTGAGTGTGTGACCAGGGTGAGTGTGTGTTCAGGGTGAGTGTGTGACCAGGGTGAGTGTGTGGTCAGGGTGAGTGTGACCAGGGTGAGTGTGAGGTCAGGGTGAGTGTGACCAGGGTGAGTGTGTGTTCAGGGTGAGTGTGTGGTCAGGGTGAGTACCCGGTGTGGTTGGGGCAGCACTTCATCTCCAAGAGTCCGGTCTGGTCCAAAGCACAGGCGTAAATATCAATGATGTGTCCATTTACCGCAGCTCTGTTCGCCAGGGATTCATAATGCTGCAGAGAAACAGGGAAATCCAACTGAAACCTGTCCAAATCCAACTAAACCCTGTTCAAATCTTTCTAAAACCTGTCCAAATCCATCTGAAACTTGTCCAAATCCAACTAAAACCTGTTCAAATCTTTCTAAAACCTGTTCAATCATCACTGAAACTATGAACTGGTGTGGACTCGTACTTTGGTGGCCTTCTTGAGGAACTTGGCATTGTCCTTCTCGATGTCGTGCCAGGACCTGATGGGGGTCTTCAGCTCGTCCCCGACCACCATCCCCGGACCCTGAGTGGCCGGACCCCCGATGAACGTCATGACGCGGGCCCCGGTGTTCGGGAACGTGCACTGTGGACACACGGACTTCAGTGGACTTCACACAGACCCGGATAAATCCAGGTGAGTCCGGACTCACCTCTAGCAGACCCACGGCGATGGACAGGGCCACTCCCAGTGACCTCAGGGGTCGTTTACCCTGGGTCACGGGCCAGGGGTCACGCTGCAGCTCCCCCAAAAGGTCAGTCAGGTTCATGTCAATCTTCTGCACCGGCTGCAGGAACCTGAGCAAAAGCAGCTCTTAGTCTTACTCCAGACAGTGTTAGTTTAACTCCAGACAGTGTTAGTTTAACTCCAGACAGTGTTAGTTTAACTCTAGACAGTGTCAGTTTAACTCTGGACAGTTACCTGTTGGACAGAGGTTGCTGAGTCTGTGGAGCTCGTCCCTGATTCGCTGCTGGTTTAGTCAAACCCAACATTTCCTGAAAATACAAACAGGAGCAGGACCTGCTTCAAAACTGAAATACTATTATTCTCCAGTGAAACTGGGCAAAGCTAAATGTTTTTGTTCATCATAGACTAGAATGAACATTAGAGCAATTACAAATAAACTACCTGTAGGCCTGCCCTCACCTGTAGGCCTACCCTCACCTGTAGGCCTACCCTCACCTGTAGGACTGCCCTCACCTGTAGGCCTACCCTCACCTGTAGGCCTACCCTCACCTGTAGGACTGCCCTCACCTGTAGGACTGCCCTCACCTGTAGGTCTACCCTCACCTGTAGGACTACCCTCACCTGTAGGACTGCCCTCACCTGTAGGCCTGCCCTCACCTGTAGGCCTACCCTCACCTGTAGGACTACCTTCACCTGTAGGACTGCCCTCACCTGTAGGTCTACCCTCACCTGTAGGACTACCCTCACCTGTAGGACTACCTTCACCTGTAGGCCTGCCCTCACCTGTAGGACTGCCCTCACCTGTAGGCCTGCCCTCACCTGTAGGACTGCCCTCACCTGTAGGACTACCCTCACCTGTAGGACTGCCCTCAACTGTAGCTCTACCCTCACCTGTAGGAAATTCCCCTCACCTGTAGGACTACCTTCACCTGTAGGACTGCCCTCACCTGTAGGACTGCCCTCACCTGTAGGACTGCCCTCAACTGTAGCTCTACCCTCACCTGTAGGACTGCCCTCACCTGTAGCTCTACCCTCACCTGTAGGACTACCCTCACCTGTAGGACTGCCCTCAACTGTAGCTCTACCCTCACCTGTAGGAAATTCCCCTCACCTGTAGGACTACCCTCACCTGTAGGACTACCCTCACCTGTAGGACTGCCCTCACCTGTAGGCCTGCCCTCACCTGTAGGACTACCCTCACCTGTAGGACTACCCTCACCTGTAGGACTGCCCTCAACTGTAGCTCTACCCTCACCTGTAGGACTGCCCTCACCTGTAGGACTACCCTCACCTGTAGGACTACCCTCACCTGTAGGACTGCCCTCACCTGCAGCTGCTTGGCGGTCAGGTCCTTGGTGCCTCTGAACACGTAGCTCTTAGAGATGCCCTCGCAGCCGAGCTCGTGCACCTGCACCATGCGTCCGAAGGTGATGAGCCCCACCAGAGCAGTAGGGGGCAGCAGAGACAGAGACATCTGCAGAGACTCCTTCAGCGCCTGCAGGTCCTCGTCCTCCACGCAGGTGTCCACCACGTACAGGAAGACCAGCGGCATGGCGGCTCGCTGAAGCACAACCACAGTAATGTCAGGCACTCGAAAACTGTCCTAATCCCCCTAAAACTTGTCCAAATCCATCTTAAACCTGTCCAAATCCACCTAAAACCCATCCAAATCCACCTAAACCTATCCAAATCCATCTAAAACCTGTCAAAATCCATCTAAAACCTGTCCAGACCCACCTAAAACCTGTCCAAATTCACATAACACCTTTCCAAATCCACATAAAACTTGTCCAAATCCATCTTAAACCTGTCCAAATCCACCTTAAACCTGTTGAAATCCTCCTAAAGTCAGTAAAAATCAACTAAAAAGGTTGAAATCCAAATGAAACCTGAAGGATTCTGCTTCCAGTTCCATCTTTCACAGCGAACAGGTTCGGTTCTGGTTCTTTTTTGACTCCACTGTTTCCGCTGTCGGTCGTTGTTTTTTGTGCTAAATACACAGCTTTATTTCCATGAGCGGCCATTTTGTCTGTCAGAGTCTCGAACCGAACCAGAACGGAGCCCGTTCTCTGCCCAACTCCCTCAGACCCAGGCTCCAGAACCAAGACAGATCCCTCCAGAGGCCACAGGAGGACCTGCAGCTGAGGCACAAACTCAACTCAGAGTCAGGTTTGGAGTTTTCAATGTGAAGTGTAAATATCCTGAACTGCAGTTCCTCACGTGTCCTGAATAAATCTGAATAAACCCGGAGCAGGTCTTGCCTTAAGCCACGGACTCCAGAATTGACAGAGTCCCATCGACGTTGATGGAGGCTTCAGGAGAAATCACAGTTTATGTCACTTTTACTTTTACATTTTTATACAGTTTATTTATCTAGCTCCAACACAGGCCACAGTAACATCTGCTCTGTTCAATTGGTTCGGCCTCAAACAACTGTGTCCGGGTCCCAGTCCGGGTCTGGTCCGAGTCTGGTCCGAGTCTTTCAGAGGAATCTCACCTGAACCACGTACTCGATGGTGGAGAACTGAGGCAGCAGCTCGGCCGGCTGGTTCACCTCTGAGATCCCTGCATACGACGGAGGGAACTGCAACAGGTGAGCAAAACAACAGGTGAGCAAAACAACAGGTGAGCAAAACAACAGGTGAGCAAAACAACAGGTGAGCAAAACAGACCTGGTTTCGTTGGTAACAGAAGTTACAGGCCCATAGCTTGGCTCTGTAGTCCACCTGACTGAGAACAGAGAGAAAAAACATTAAAACCTGTTGAAATCCAACTAAACCCAGTTCAGGTCCCTGTAAACCCAGTTCAGGTCCCTGTAAACCCAGTTCAGGTCCCTGTAAACCCAGTTCAGGTCCTCACCAGAGTGGGTTGAGGACGGCACGGCACGTGGCCCGGCTGCACAGGACCGGTTCGTACTGGATTGGGGGCAGGTCCGGTCTCTCTCGGAGCGGAGTGAGGAGGGCAGCGATCGGGACCACCATCCGAGTGGCCTCCAGTCGAGACGAGGGCCACACGTTCCAACTGAACCTCACTCCATCACGGTCCTCGTTCTGAGCGATGTACTCCGCGAAGGTCGCCATCTGGACTCGGTCTGGTCTAGGACTGGTCTGGGTCTGAAGGGGACGGGAAGCGCATTACGGACACACATCCTAATATTTGTGATTTAAAATGACACGCCAGCGTATAGTAAAAGTACTTGTTATTTTTATTTAAAATAAATTTAAATAAGTTGCTTTATTTTACTACCACATCTGAAGACAGTTTAGCCTGTTCAAATCTAACTAAAACCTGTTCAAATTCATCTTAAACCCCATCCAAATGTTGTCCAAATGCAACTCAATCCTGTTTAAATCCATATAAAAACCTGCTGAAGGCGTTGGTTTGTGTGATTTATATTAGATCTGTTTGATTTCACTGATTTGAGGACTTCACTTGACTACACTGCCGTGTTCATTCCATTTCATCACACACTCTTCTATTTTATATTTTTATTGTATAATTAACAGAGACACTATATAGAAGTGTAAGAGAGGTATTTTTTCCAGTATAGTACATGTACAGTAGATTATACAGGCCATTTTTAGTCTTCTACAAATGGTATTTCCAATTAACTTGAATCCACAAAATAAATTATAAAAAAATACTTAATTTGACTTAACTTTACTTCAAAACTAGTTAGACCTGCTTCAGAATCAGCTGTTTATGTGGAGCAGAAGTTCCTGAGGCTAAAATCACAGCTCCCGCTTCAATAAAACACTGTTTTTATATGATTCTGCTTTAAAATAATAAGAAAACGGAATATATTAGAGTCTCATTGAACAAGAGAAGGTTTAGATTAAATAGAGTCTGGTTTTATCTGATTTAGCTTCAGAATTCTGCAATTTTCAGTGAAGCTAACAAACAGAAGCTAATTTCGTTATAAATTCTGCTGCGTCATCTCCGTTAATCGGCTCCGTTACCGGGACAGAGTTTACCTGAGCGGGCCCCGGAGCCGTGAGCAGGGGTCGGTCCGGTCCAGGAGAGCGTCCCGGGAGAGGAGCACCAGAGGCGGTCACTGAGCTGAGGCTAACGCCGCTGACTCTGACACGGAGCTCCACAACAACATGGCGGCGCCACGTCACGACGCAGCAGAGAGCAACGTAGAAGAAGAGGTCTCACTCTGAGCGGGGTCTGAGGACACGCACCGGAGCCAAGTATCGACAGAAAACATTTCATGGATTTAATTTTACAGCATGAAACTATTTTGGAAATGACAAGAACTATATTTCCCGTTATTCATTTACAATAATAATAGTAATTAAAAAAATGGTTCTCAAAAAAAGTTTTGGGAAACAGTGGTTTAAGTCAATGAGAAGAGGTCCCACTCTGACGCAAATTCCTTAACGACATTCCACAAACCAACCACAAATCTTTACTTTATCTATAAGAATTCTTCAACCTTTAATTAACCCAAATAACTCTGACCCAGTTCCTGATCCTTGTTAATGGCGCTGTGTGAAGATAAACCTGAATCTCTGGATGTAAACTCCAAGTGAAACGTGGCACTGTTTGTTAATTACAGTCTGTCCTTTCACATCACTGTAATCTGACTGTAATCTGTAATCTGATGGGGCTGAGTCTGGGCAGTTTGAGCAAAACCTTTTGTTTTGAAGCAAGACTTTGTATCCAAGACAAATTTCTCCCACGAGACAATTAAAGAAACATGGATTTTGACTCATGTTCATTTGATCAACAGGGCGTTACATATAATAGGACTAATCTGAAAGGGTTATTTCTTTTGAACAAGGCCCAGTGTCAGACTTGTACAACCTTATTAAAGAAAGAACTGAGGTAAACTCTAAACTAACGCTAGATTCAAAGCATTTGAACAGATATTTTATTAAACAGATCAATAACAGAGTCTCACAGAAACAAGATGAACATTTCACAGAAAACACAAAGACAAACGTAAAATGATGGAATATAAATGTTTATTTGACAAAATAAACACAAATAATGTCATAATCGTCATCATCACTCGTCCTCCAATCAGAACGCTCCATTTAACAAAGTAGCTACAATTAAATAAAACAAAGCCTTCTTTTCCGTTGAGTTTTTATAAGCACAATCTGTCGCTGAAG